>CM062805.1:851881662-852124738 GCA_031772625.1 Pinus tabuliformis | reverse complement strand
TTTTTATAGAGTTTAGAGGGGCTTCTATAGAGAATGTTGGAGGGATTTTAGGAGCTTAAAAAATTATTAATTAATGACTATTCAATGACCAAATCCAATTATGAGTGCCACGGGACAACCCCATAGGGTTTTAGCCCACTAACTAGGGTTACTAACTTCAAACATGAATATCTCTCCAACCGTGAATAATTACTTGGCGTGCCATATATCAACGGAAACATCTCGACGAGTAGAATCGATCTAGAAGACACTTGACTCAAAATAGAGTAATTTGTCATGTAAAAAATTCCCTCGCAAGATCAGGGTAGCCCCTGGTGCTGCTTGGTGTGGAGCACCTGGAAGGTATGCTTTTTGACAAGCAATCTAGTGGTTTTTCAATACTATTTCTAACCTTTTCTGCATTATGAGTCTAAAAAATATAAGGGTTTTGATAAATTGTGTGAAAATGGACAAACGAAGTACAATCACTAATAATTGATGTTTTCTATGCAGAAGGACGCGGAAATAGGGAATTATCGAGTAAAAACAAGAAGCGAAGGGAAAGTAACTGCTGTCCCGTCGACAGGGAACCGGATGCGGACAAGATCAAGTAAAATTAGAGCCGAATAATCCAGGAAAAGAACGCAGGATACCGAGACGGAGAACGCAAGAAGGAAAGAGGAGAACTGAACGATTAGCGAATCCCTCAGGATCTTCGATCCTGAGGGATCGCTGCTTTAAGCTTATCTTTTGTATCTAGACATCTCCGTCATTTCTGTTATATAAAGGTACCATGCCATCGAGCGTGGGAGAGACGACTGTTGTTATAATTATAAACTCAGAACAACTTTGATCATTAAGTTTTGTAAGATCTGATTTTGTATACTTTTGTTAATGCAATCAATATAAAGGACTTGGTGTTCACTTCGTTTCTGCATCTGAAGTAACTTTAAGCAGTGTACCATTGGTAGCCAAGGGCCCAGCTCCGACGGTCACTTGCTGTTGTATCATACGGTGATTTGTGTGGTTTGCTTATTTCTCTTGTTTCAGTAATCCGATATATCTTTTATATGATAGACTATGCTTCTTAATTAATATCTGAATCTGAATAAGTTCTTTAATTCACGTCTCTGTATTACACAAACTGAATCTATTCGAATTGCATCCATTTCTACAGCAAGATATTGGTATGAATGTTATCATTATTGGATTCATATAAATAAATATTTGTGAGGCTTGAAGATAATATCACTTTGTTCAGAAACATAGTCACATCATACATTACTCTCGGATCGCTACAGTAGTATAGAACGCGTACATACATCGGAGTTTGCTGTTCCATTTGGGTTTGCTGTTCCATTTGGGTTTGCTGTTCCATTTGAGTTTGCTGTTCCATTTGAGTTGCTGTTCCAATTTATATGATTGACGTTTCCTGTTTATGATAGTTTGTTGTTCCATTTCATTACTGCTGTTCCATTTGATTACTGCTGTTCCATTTTACTTTCGCTAATCTGCCTTTATTGCTTTCGCGTGATAGCAGGCCTAAGGCTGTCGTGAGCCCAGCAAGACGCTGCCTAGCTCCCAGACCTATAAGTCCATGCTTTGGTTTTCTTTCTTTATCAGTTTCTAAAGGGAAGGGTTATTGGTTCCGTACCCTTGACTGATCATCTGCCTTGTGTGATTTCACCTTCTGAATTGATTTAGTTACAGCTTAGTGTTTGTTTCCTTTCAAGTCATTAGAACGCTATACTACCGAGCATTACTTGGACAGAACAGCCTCGGATTGAGTTACTCCTTGAAAGAACAAAACGATCCCGGATTGACTTAATAATGTGGAATAATTGGTGGTGTGAGAGACCCTAGTTATCGCTCTACATTTTGGCGCCGTTGCCGGGGAAGGGGTAATAGCCATTTGTCCTTTATAGAGTAGTGCGCAAATCTGCTAGGAGGGAGTTGGATTTTAAAAACGGAAGGTAAGAACCTGCGTACGGAGCATGTAAAAGCCCTGCTCCACCGTCCGCTCTCTTAGTAGAATTGCTGGTTAAATAGGATTTAGCAGTTTAATTGGAGTGCATGACTAAGCAGAAAAAGTTAGAGAAAGATCAAAAGCCTCCATCCAAAGCTAAGGGGCCGGTGACCCTTGGACGAACGACCTTCATAGACGAAATCTATAAGAAAGCTGACTCTCAGCCATCAGTAGGTTATAAGAAAGTCAATTCTAAACAGCCTACTAGTTCCCTTCAGGCCTCGGGATCACCATCTGAAGCCTTTGCTGAGGTGCACAGTCGAACAGAGGAGCAGGATTTTCAAGAAATTGAAAATTTGACTCCTGGACCATTGCACGAAGGGACCCAAAGTAACCTTTGTGAAGGAGAAGGAGAAACAGGGGAAATTGAGGAACCTAGATCTCCTATTGAATTAAACCAGCCTTTAAATAGCCCGGACAAGGGAAGCGCTGTAAAAATCCTTGTTGAAGGAATTCATTCACCGCAGACAGTTGGGGCCATTATCATCCCTGATCAAGGGAGTGGTGTCAAGACAATCCCTGTTAAGACTACCCCTCCTCAACCAAGGAACACTCTCTTGGAAATTCCTGAAGATTACTGGCATATATTCGATCCCATGGCGCAGAATCAGCCAAACACCCAGACCTCCACATTGCAATATCCGATAGTAGATTCTGCAGCAAATGCGCCCATGAAAGCCATCCCTCTCCAGCATATTCCCACATTTCATGGCCTTACATCAGAAGATCCGGACGCATTCTTGTTCGAATTTGATGTATTATGTAGAGGATACGATTACACCACCGATCCCCAGAAACTGAAATTGTTCCCCTCTACATTAAAAGGGGCTGCGTTAAGATGGTTTATGGGCTTAGGTGGTGGGGTTATTAACAATTGGGATCAAATGAAAGAAGCCTTTTTAAAGAAATATCAAGATTACTGTAGGTCGAGAGAACTAAAAGATGAAATCTTTCAAATGTCAGCCAGACCAAATGAAACCTTAGAAGAATATGTGGAACGTTTCCAATATAACTTGCAAAGATCCCCTTATGCATCGCTACCTCTGCCTGATAATGTGTTGAAAACTGCATTAATTAGAGGTATGAAAGAGCAATGGATCGAAACGTTAAACATTATGGGGAAAGGAGACATTTATCAGGAAAATTTTGCTGATATCATTGATCTGTGTATTAGGAGCTCAAGAGGCAGCACGAGGATAAAACCAGCGGAATATGATCGCTTCCCTAGAGATAACAGAACATTAACAGAGGGAGTAACACGGGTGGAACTTGGAAATTTGCTAGAAAATTTTAAAACTGATATCCTGGGAACATTAACTACACAACTTGACATTGTGCAGGCTAAACAGAAGCAAGCCGAGGCGGACCAGAATCTAGCAGTTTTTTGCCCACGATGCAGGAAGAAACACAGCCACAAGGAATGCCCGCTGGATACAGTCCAAATATGTGCTATCTGCACCAAGGACCACCTGACCGAAAGCTGCCCTTCACTTCCTGGTTTGAAGGCAGTATACAAAGAAGCAGAAGAGGAGCCAGAACCAGCATATTTTATTAACCAGCGTCGTCAATGGCAGCCTAGGCAATCAGGTATGTTTTCAGACCCCTCCTCTTCTTTTCAACCCCCGCAGTTCAATACTCAGCAACAGAACATGTGGCAAAACCAGTCTCAACCCCCATTTTCAAATTGGTCACCTCAAATGTTTCCTACTCCGAATCCTTGGATGTCCCAATTTGGTTGGCCAAACTGCCCTTATCCTCCACCATATTGGCAGAATAGTTCCTATCCTCCGCAGTGGACCCCTTCCACTTCGCAAAGCTCATCCTGGCAGACAAGCTGGCCAAGATCGACATATCAGCCAGCAGGATCAATCCCACTCCCTCAACCAACTCTGCCAGCTTTACAACAAAATCCCCAGTCTAATCTGAGACCGCAACTCCCAGCCCAACCCAATCCCAATCCTAATAATAGGCCAGTCCAATCCATCCAAATCATAGACACATCAGAGATTGAGTCTGACCTAAGGGAGTGCAACGATCTTCAGTTAAGATCTGGACGAATAATAGAAACAGAGGGAGACAAAACAATTCGCGTTGAAGATCAGTTACCAATAGAACAACCCCCACAACAGAAGGATGAAAACAAAGAGCAAAACAATAAACAAGCAAGTACATCCTCTCCTCCTTTCCCAGAACGATTAGTCATATCTCGACCTATACAACCTCCAGACTTCGACATTTTGGGAGAATTACAAAATTTGTATATAAAGATTCCATTCCTCCAAGCCATACAAGATATTCCTATATATGCAAAAACCATAAAGGAATTATGCATCAAAAAATCAAGGAGGAATACAAATACTAACCCTAGAGTCCAAGTAGTTGGTACTTTATCCGACCTATTATCAGGAAAAGAGACACCTATCAAATATGAAGATCCCGGGAACCCAATTGTAACTGTTCAAATCTATGGCCAAACCCTGACTAACGCTCTAGTTGACCTGGGAGCTGCAATCAACATTTTGACAACCTCCACCTGCCAAAAGCTTGGCATCACGTCAGTAGAACCTACCTCTACTCTGTTAGAATTGGCAGATCGATCTGTAGTTCGACCAGAAGGTACTCTGAATGATGTCATGGTTTCCGTAGATTCCTGGGAGTATCCCACAGATTTCCTGGTAATTAATCCTAAAACCCGACTAGATGGACATTCGTTAATCCTAGGCAGACCCTGGCTTGCTACTGCCGATGCCTACATTGGCTGCCGGCAGGGAAACATGACTATAGCTAAAGGACCAGATGTTAAAAATTTAATTTTATATCCTCCAGCATAGCCAAGCCTGCCAATGATTAAAACTAACTCTTATCCTGTGTCATATTGCTAACAACATCAGATCTCCATTAACTATACAGAAGGCTTTAGACTTTAAAGATCAAACAGAAGACGACGCCATTAACAATTTTATTAGTCAAACTGAAGCTAGAACACATATGCAGTGTTTTATGATAGAAGCAGCATTTGACAGTGAGCTAGAAGAAGATCCCTTAAAAGATCCACATGACCAGACAATACCAGTAACTGTTGTTGCCAATAGTAAAGTAGTGGAAATTGAACCTGGTAAAACTCTGAATATTAACGCCAATCTTACACCAGATCAAGAAATAAAGCTTGTTAATCTGTTACAAAAATACAAGGATGCATTTGCGTGGGATTACCCCGACATGAAGGGGATTGATCCTCAATTATGCACCCATCACATCTATATAGAGAAAGATGCAAGACCTGTCCATCAGCCACAAAGAAGACTCAACCCTCACCTAAAAGAGATAGTAAAAGATGAACTTCAGAAGCTCTTAGATGTTAACTTTATTTACCCTATCTCTGACAGTAAATGGGTCTCTCCCCTTGTGGTGGTACCCAAGAAAAATGGAAAATGGAGGATTTGCGTGGATTACAGGGAGTTAAACAAGGCTACACAAAAGGATCACTTTCCCCTCCCATTTATAGACCAAGTATTGGACACGTTAGCAGGGAAGAAATTTTTCTCCTTCCTGGATGGCTTTAGTGGATATAACCAAATCCAAATTGCCCCTGAAGACCAGGATAAAACTACCTTTACATGCCCCTGGGGAACGTTTGCCTATCGAGTATTACCCTTCGGCCTATGTAACGCCCCTGCTACATTTCAAAGGGCTATTCTCAGTATTTTTGCAGATCTAATAAACGATGGACTTGAGGTGTATATGGACGACTTCACACCGTATGGGGATGAATTTGATCCAGCTCTGGATACCCTAGAAAAAGTTCTACAACGCTGCATTGCTACCAGACTCTGCCTGAGCCACGAGAAGTGCTACATGATGATGACGGAAGGGCTCATTCTAGGGCACTACATTTCAGCAGTGGCATCCAGGTAGACCCTGCTAAAATTCAGATTCTTTTGCTCATCCCTACCCCCACTACTCAAACAGAGGTACGTAGTTTCCTTGGATTTTCTGGATATTACAGACGGTTTATAGAACATTATTCACGAATTGCAGCACCTCTATATGCTTTGACAGGTAATGTCGATTTTTTGTGGACAGATAAATGTGACCGGGTTTTAAAGAATTGAAAAAGTTGTTGTCAATAGTTCCAGTCCTTCGAGGACCAAACTGGAATTTGCCATTCCAGATCTCATCGGATGCCTCGGATACAGCAATCGGTGCAGTCCTAGGACAAGAAGAGGATAAGAAGCCATACGCTATTTACTATATTAGCAAAAATTTATCCTCTGCCGAACTTAATTATACTGTTACTGAAAAGGAATTCCTGGCTGTAATTCATGCTGTTAATAAATTTAGGCATTATATTACAGGTTATCCTGTTGTGTTATATACAGATCATTCTGCTATCAAATATCTAGCAAACAAACCTGTCACGAATGCTAGAGTAACTCGATGGTTGATCCTGTTGCAGGAGTTCGACATCACAATTAAGGATCGACCTGGCAAGGAGAACCCTGTAGCCGACTTCCTCTCAAGAATACCCAAATCAATCGAAACAGCAGTCGTGGAAGATCAATTCCCTGATGAACATCTGTTTGCCATTGCCATTCGAACACCCTGGTATGCTGACGTCGCCAATTACCTTGCAGTGGGTAAGTTACCAAAACACCTAACCCCTCAGGAACGAAAGCAAATTGTTCAAAAAAGCACTTGATTTTCGTGGATTGGAGACCATTTATTCCATACAGGGGCAGACATGCAAATCAGGAGGTGTATTCGAGAGGATGAGATCCTAGACATCTTAAAGGCTTGTCATAATGGACCATGCGGGGGGCACTTTTCCGACAAGAGAAAAACACATAAAATACTACAGGCAGGGTACTATTGGCCTACAATCTTTAAGGACGCGAAAAAGTTTGTGCAGGCCTGTGACAGCTGCCAGCGAGCAGGAAAACCTGGTCAAGCTGATGAAATGCCTCTGAGACCACAAGTGGTTATTGAGCCATTTGAACGATGGGCTCTCGATTTCGTCGGGCCCATTAATCCACCATCAAACCAGAGGACATACATCCTAGTAGCAACAGATTATGTTACTAAATGGGTTGAGGCTGAATCATTAGCTAGGGCTACAGAAGATTCGGTAATACAATTTTTGTTCCATTTGTTTGTACGTTATGGACTTCCGAGAGAAGTAATTACAGATGGTGGACCACAATTTGTTGGAAATAAACTAGCTGCAACATTTAACAATTATCATATCCAACATAAGATTACTACCCCCTACCATCCGCAGGCAAATGGACAAGTAGAAAACAGTAACAAGATAATTGAGTCAATCTTAACAAAGACTATCGCATCACACAGGCGTGATTGGGCTGCTCGGCTACCTAAAGCACTGTGGGCTTATAGAACCACATGGAGAAGTAGGACATGCTATTCACCTTATCAATTGGTGTTTGGGAAACAACCAATCTTTCCTATCGAATTTGAGATCCAAACACTACGAACTGCACAAGAGGTCGGCTTAGATCTGAATGAGGCACAGACCAATCGACTACGACAAATCAACGAATTGGATGAGATTAGGCTCTCTGCATTACAAAACACAGCATTAATCCAACAGCAGCGAGCTAAGTGGCATGATGCACTTATAAAGAATAAAGTCTTCCACGAAGGGGACTGGGCTCTGTTATACGATTCTCGGTTCCAGGACTTCCCAGGGAAACTCCAGACTCGCTGGCTAGGACCATATGAGATCCAGAAGGTGCACGACAATGGGACCCTCACTCTGATCACAATTGACGGTTCTGGACATACGTTCAAAGTAAATGGCCACCGAGTTCGTCTCTATCGAAGACCTGTTACTCGGGAATCCTTTTGTCAACAGCTACAGCAAGATACTGATTTGGAGATCTTAGGAGAGGAAGTGAAATCTTCCTCACCTATAACTTAAGCAACTCGTTTTTCATAATTTGTACATAACATCCTGTACATATGTTCTTTTCATCTTTGTTTGTAGTATTTCGGTTACCTTATTTTGCACAGCACTGGTTTGATTTTGCTGTTCCTTTTCAAAAGGAACAGCACTCGTGTGATTCTGCTGTTCCTTTTCAAAAGGAACAGCACTTTTTGTTTTGCTGTTCCTTTGCGAAAAGGAACAACACGTGTGGATTTTTTGCTGTTCCTTTGCGAAAAGGAATAGCACGTGTGGATTTTTGTTGTTCCTTTGCGAAAAGGAACAACACTCTTTGTGCTTTGCTGTTCCTTTGCGAAAAGGAACAGCACTCGCATATTTCTTTTTCCAAGATGCAGAATTTGGTTAATTCCGCTATTTCTTTTCCACAAGATAAGTCATTCACATGCTTCGCTCAGAGAAGACACCATCAGAACCTTTCTACTCCTATTTGGACATTTTGCGATTATGCTCTCCTAAATCCTTTAGATATAGCAATGACATTATGCAATGAACATAAAAGCATGATATACCGAAACCTGCATATCATAAATCGCTACTATTTTAACAGTCAGCATATATAAGAAGACAAGAGGAGGGACATTAACTTTCGTCTTCACTGTCATTATCTTATTCCTGAACCGTGGTTTGGTAGTTTTTATCATGTCGATCTCCCTAAAAACTTTCTTGATCATTACTGAGGAATATGAGCAAACGATTTATATCTGTCTGTTGGGATTGTAAGACTTCTTCCACCATTCCCCGCTCTTAAGGAGTGCGGAACCACCCTTATGTGTAATTGAACAAAGAAAAAGAAAAGTGTGCTGCAAAAGAAGAATAAAAGAAAAAATAAAAACAAGATATGAAATTGTCAAATGCAGGATAGGGGGTCTCATTCAGAGCCAGCCTACCATGATCATAAGGATGGAAGCGAAGTGGCATTCCCATTACGGCCACCACACCAGGGATATGGTCCAAAGGTAAAATAACAAGCAAACCTTGGAACAGGAGGTCTCATCACGAGCCGGCCTGACCACGTTTCGTGCCTACCTTGTGAATGGCATTATGGTTATCTGGTCACCAAGCCAGCATAATGGCCTGCATTTTGACAAAGCACTCTTCAGTAGATACACAAAGGATAATGGTTCCGGAGGGTGAGATAAACAACTTTGCCAAGGTTATGAACACCTGTTGGCAGCAGAGCTCTGTTAATGGCATTGGAGTCGTAATATTTACACCAACAGGTATGATATTAAGTCTGTTTGTCTTTTATATCCTTTGCATGTATCATATGTCACACCCTGATATAATTATCGCATGAACATTATCACCAATCATGGCAACGGAATTGACAATGACTACTGGAGACTTGGTACAGTTGACAGACGTCCAACCCCTCGGTTCCTCATTATATCACACTGGCTTATCTTAAAAGTGATCCACTTTTCTGCCTTGGTTTCGGTACTTCATTGTCCTTTTACAACATGGCATAATTTCTACCTGCTGTACTTTATGATTTGACTCCCGACTGGCTGCTGCTCCTCTCTTTGACGGCTGGGGGCAGCCTATCAGATCGCGGGGGGGAGGTGACCTCATTACTCCAATGGTTACGTGGCTGCACACCATTCGGGCAAAATAATGACACGATTTAACGGTATGATGATCTCATTCTACGGACTGCCATCCACGATCTTTCTCTTTGCTGCATGCTCTGCGAAAATCCTTCCTAAAATTAGCATCGAGTATCCTCTCTGCTCGGTAAATACTGCGAACAGTTGCTGTTTCATTCCCGAGTTTATTTCTGAGAGTAAGCTATGGGCGGGAAGACAATCCGAAGTGAACCGCACAAGCTGACCGCGTCCGCTGCTGCCCGCGAAATTCTGGAAAATGCAGGATGGTTGAATTACTTCAACCGCCTGCAAGAATCTAATGAGGCTGTAGCGTTGGAATTCCTGCAAAATTTGCAGGAAAACCACTCTATAGTCGGAGGAAAGCGGATAGAAGTTACGGAGGACATTATTGCAGAAACCTCAGGATCACCAGCTGTTGGACCCAGATGGGAGCTGAAGAAGGAAAGACTGCAGAAAGTAATGGAAATTTTCCAAAGCGAAGGCCAAAGTCTGACAGTCAAAGGGAAAGGAGTTCTGCCGAAAACACTGGGGGAACCCTGGACCGAGCTGGCGAAGATAGTGCAGAACTATATCACCTGCGAAGGGAGAAAAGATGTGGTAAGGGCTCGTCACTTAAAACTTCTAGTTGTTTTGAAGGGAAAATGTTCTGTAAATCCCTTTTAAATTCGTTATTACATGATGCGGCCCGAAGCCTGAAGAAGGCTCAGCACACAGATACGGTTGTTAGCCACCACGGACTGATTCGGCTAATAATAAGCCACAGTCTTGCCCAACAGCAAGACACCTGGGAGGAATTGGTCGAAACAGTTAAAAAGGGACTGGCTTTACCACCCCCAAAATCTGAACGAACCTCCAGCACACTGGAACGTTCAGAAAAACACAAGAAGCCAGCAGCAGAAAAGCATGCTGTTTCAAAACGAAAGCAGTCCTCCAGCACGCCGGAACAATCAGAGAAACGTAAGAAGTCGGCGGCAGAAAAGCATGCTGTTTCGAAACGGAAGCGACCCTCCGATACACCGGAACGACCAGAGGAACCTAGAGAACCTGTTGGCACTCCCAACCTGCCTGAAAGACCCAGGAAGTCAGCTCGATTGGTTCGAATACGGGGAAGGTTGGAAAAGATTCAGAAAACTGCGGCCCAACCAATTGAAATCGAGGACGAACCTTCGGAAGTGGAAGGTGAATTACCCGAAGGAAATGCTGAGCAATCAGAGGCTGGAACTAACCAGCCAGAAGGAGGAATTGAAGAAGAAAACGCACAATCTATGGGTAGCCCGTTGCAAGACCCTCCAGGAGAAGAGGAATTGGCAGCAGTTCTGGCCAATATGGGAGGATACGGCCAAGCCTCCAGTACAGGAGGCGTCCTTGATGGCCCCGCAGAAGAAGAATTACCTGAGGAAAGGCATGCAGAAGAGGCAGGGGAAGAAAACCTGCCTGGCTATGGTAATGAAGCAGAAGACATCAATTCGGGACAATCTGTCCCCAGGGCGCCGGAAGATGTTCCAGGAGAGGAAGAAGAAGTAAGATTGAAGGCCAAACCCTCTGCCGAGGCAAGGGAAATTGAAAAATTGAGGAAGAAGCACCAGAGGATGCTGGGCACGATAGCCAGACTTCGGCAACAAATTAGAATGTTGAAAGCCAGTCTGAGAATACAAAAAACTGCAAGGAAAAGGAAAAGGACCACGGCAGCAAGAACCCCGAGGGTTAGAGTTCGTTTTGATGGACGAAACCCCATCAGGAGACATATTGTCGAGGAACAGTCTGCTGTTCCAAATGATAATGAGGAACAGGGTGCTGTTCCAATAGAAACTGCTGTTCCATCTGGCCCGGAGGAACGAATGGACATTCCAATGGAACAACAAGAGGCTCCGGTGGTAGGAAGACTGCAGCAACCCTTTGTTCGCATTAAAAAGGAAACGGATAGCAAAGAGGTTCAAACAGAAGCACCCCCCTCGGGTGTAATTCGGGTCCAAAATTCCAAACAACGTAATAAGAAGGTCCAGGTTAAACTTCCATCTTCTACGGCTGTGTGGAAGAAAGACTCGAAAACCAGACCTTGCATAAAATGATGAAGGAAGCCCAGCAGGAGGCCAAGCAGTTGTGAGAACAGATGGTCCCCAAGGAAAGATACGAAGAGCTCCAACAGCAACTTCGAAACATCAGTCAGTCCGAGAGCCAGGCCTTTGAAGGATGGCAGAAGGAGCAGGAAAAGGTTGCTAAGGTAACTCGTCGACTAGATAGTGTTGTTAAGCAGATGGACACCCTGTGTTCCTTGTATACTGATGTTTTGACTTGTAGAGCCCCTGCTAAAAATTATGCTTTGTTTTTGCTTGAACGTTATTTGAGATTAAAAATAAAAGCTGTTAGGGTGGGAGCACCTATCCATATCAACACTGTTAATGATTTTATAGACTGCTGCAAGCACTATGGAATTAAAGTTCAAAGGTTGTTATGTGAATTTTACCTGCAAAATCTTGTCTTAGACCAGGAAACTGATTTGAATCCTGGCCCTTTCGTTGGCGATATACAATTTCAAGCCTTTATCTCATTTGGGGTGAATCAGTTAAAATGGCTTAAAGCTTACAACATCTTCCAGAGGCAAGAAAATAGTTTAGACCTATGGGTACGAGTTGAACCTAGGGACCCAGCAGCATTATGGAGAGAGCATAGGAGTATGATGAGGATCCCAGGTGTCATGAAGATATTAGGTCCCATGCATGGAGACTTGATCCGAAATGGTCTGGAGTATTTCCTGACTATTAAAGACCATGCCCTCCATGCTGCAAAGTTTCGCTACCGAACCTCTAACCCAAACATCCAGCTCAGGGAACCCTTTAACTTTGAGAATTTTGAATTGGCTGCCAGTCGATTGAGTCTCTATGGGGAACGGATTCTGCGAGCAGGACCATTCTGGTTGGGGTATCGGTTTCGCAGCCCAATTATTTGGCATCCTGCACCTGGATATCAGGCCCTATATGAGATGCCCGCAGATCAGTTAGATCAGTTCTTTGACCATCTAGTTGCTAATCATGGTTGTCGACCTCTTCGTGAGATCCCTTCTCCGGCCTACTCTCTCACAGCCTTGCATGTCAATTACAACGTTTTCATGAGGACATGAAACAGGGTAAGCAGGGGGGTGTGTGGAGCACCTGGAAGGTATGCTTTTTGACAAGCAATCTAGTGGTTTTTCAATACTATTTCTAACCTTTTCTGCATTATGAGTCTAAAAAATATAAGGGTTTTGATAAATTGTGTGAAAATGGACAAACGAAGTACAATCACTAATAATTGATGTTTTCTATGTAGAAGGACGCGGAAATAGGGAATTATCGAGTAAAAACAAGAAGCGAAGGGAAAGTAATTGCTGTCCCATCGATAGGGAACCGGATGCGGACAAGGTCAAGTAAAATTAGAGCTGAATAATCCAGGAAAAGAACGCAGGATACCGAGACGGAGAACGCAAGAAGGAAAGAGGAGAACTGAACGATTAGCGAATACCTCAGGATCTTCGATCCTGAGGGATCGCTGCTTTAAGCTTATCTTTTGTATCTAGACATCTCCGTCATTTCTGTTATATAAAGGTACCACGCCATCGAGCATGGGAGAGACGACTGTTGTTATAATTATAAACTCAGAACAACTTTGATCATTAAGTTTTGTAAGATCTGATTTTGTATACTTTTGTTAATGCAATCAATATAAAGGACTTGGTGTTCACTTCATTTCTGCATCTGAAGTAACTTTAAGCAGTGTACCATTGGTAGCCAAGGGCCCAGCTCCGACGGTCACTTGCTGTTGTATCATACGGTGATTTGTGTGGTTTGCTTATTTCTCTTGTTTCAGTAATCCGATATATCTTTTATATGATAGACTATGCTTCTTAATTAATATCTGAATCTGAATAAGTTCTTTAATTCACGTCTCTGTATTACACAAACTGAATCTATTCGAATTGCATCCATTTCTACAGCAAGATATTGGTATGAATGTTATCATTATTGGATTCATATAAAATAAGTATTTGTGAGGCTTGAAGATAATATCACTTTGTTCAGAAACATAGTCACATCATACATTACTCTCGGATCGCTACAGTAGTATAGAACGCGTACATACATCGGAGTTTGCTGTTCCATTTGGGTTTGCTATTCCATTTGGGTTTGCTGTTCCATTTGGGTTTGCTGTTCCATTTGAGTTTGCTGTTCCATTTGAGTTGTTGTTCCAATTTATATGATTGACGTTTCCTGTTTATGATAGTTTGCTGTTCCATTTCATTACTGCTGTTCCATTTCATTACTGTTGTTCCATTTGATTACTGTTGTTCCATTTTAGAATTGTTGTTCCATTTTACTTTCGCTAATCTGCCTTTATTGCTTTCGCGTGATAGCAGGCCTAAGGCTGTCGTGAGCCCAGCAAGACGCTGCCTAGCTCCCAGACCTATAAGTCCATGCTTTGGTTTTCTTTCTTTATCAGTTTCTAAAGGGAAGGGTTATTGGTTCCGTACCCTTGACTGATCATCTGCCTTGTGTGATTTCACCTTCTGAATTGATTTAGTTACAGCTTAGTGTTTGTTTCCTTTCAAGTCATCAGAACGCTATACTACCGAGCATTACTTGGACAGAACAGCCTCGGATTGAGTTACTCCTTGAAAGAACAAAACGATCCCGGATTGACTTAATAATGTGGAATAATTGGTGGTGTGAGAGACCCTAGTTATCGCTCTACACTTGGGTTGAAATCAATGACAACCTCAAATCATCTTTAGATCAACACTTTTAAGGCCACCCACATAAAAGATCACATTTTTTGGGACTCTTATGCACATGGAGCCATTTACCCATGATGCATGCAAAGAGGCATATTCAAAAGATAAGGAATTCAAGGAGGTGTATCAACAGTTGCAGAGTCAGAGTTATGTGCACAATGTCGATAACGTGATTGGCTACCATCTCCAAGATGGGTTATTCTACAGGTTTGATAAGTTATGTGTTCCTAAATGTCGGAAATTGCAACTGATCAGAGTGGCTCACACCTCCAAGATTGCATGGAACTTTAGTGTAGGGAAGATCATGGCTAACTTGCAGAGGTAGCTAGGTTCATAATAGGATGCATCCTTTGTTGTACCATCAAACCTAGAAATAAGAAAAAATGTCTATATCATCCCTTACCCGTACCTACTCATCCTTGAGAAAGCATTTCCATGGACTCTTTGGGAGGTTTACGAAAAACCAGGAAGGGACATGATTACTTGTTCATGGTATTTGACAGATTTAACAATATTGTGTTTTGATTTCCTGTAAAAATACCATCAATGAGAAAGAAGCAACAAACTTGTTCTTTGGACAAGTCTGGGTGCACTTTGGGATATCAAGGAGCATCATTTCAGACAAGGATACAATATTTCTTAGTGTATTCTAGACTACATTGTGGGATAAGATGGACACAAAGTTGAAGAGATATACAACAATCCATCCACAGATAGATGGGTATACAGAAGGAATTAATAGGACTTTGGTGCAACTTCTGAGGGGATACAACCAGAATAATCCAAAGACCTAGGATGAAAATTTGGTATATATACAATGTTAGCCTCCTGTTGCAACAGGTGTTCATATTTCATGATTGACATTTTTACATGCCAAATATGTCATCTTTCATGCTGCAAGGTTCCATATTTCCAAAAGAGGTCAAAGAAAAGGCCATGAAAGTGTGCCAGTCCAAGTGCCACTGTTGTATCCCAATTTTGATGACTTAACCATTTTTGAAGAATGTTCTATAAAAGGGAGGGCCAAAAAGTTTAATCTTGGCCCCCCTAGGTTTCAATTTCTTGTTTTAGAATATAGAGAATTGATATCTGACCAAACAGCTTAATCTTGGCAGATTTGTAGATAGGTAGAGAATCAAAGGAGCCCAACTGCTTAATCTGGGCCCTTGGCAAAAATAAGTGTAGATTTAGATAGGAGGACAGTCAAAAGAAAAATTGTAAAGCTGGGTCTGCAAATCTAAGTGCACCCAACCAAAAGAAGAAAAAATGTTAGGCCAGTAGGCTAGGTAGGTAGTTTTGAGGTTGCAGAATGATGATTCATGATCAATTTTGTTTTTCAAAGTGTTATATCACAGGTTGGAGGCAGTTTTCCATTTGGAGGAACTCAAGCTGGACATCACTAACTCCCCTTTCTTCTTATTCCCTAAGTCACTTACTAACTTCCCCGAAGAGGTCAAGGTCTACTTGATTCCTCTTAATTTCATCATTTTCCATATCATTTGCCTTGGTGAAGACCTACTTCACTCAAGGATTGTTCATTCCTCCTCTATAAGTCATTTTTCCCCTTAAAAATAGCCTAAGATTCACATAATTAGCGCTTTCTGGTCACCTACATATTAACTACTAATTCTATTATCTAGCTCCCTATCTATTTCCCCTTCCCCCACTAAAAACTATGTATAAAAATCCCAAAAATATAATAATACCCCCTCCCTGGCACTATAGCCCTATTCTTAAAGTCTGGGAAATAGCAGTCCATCTGGGGCTGTTATTAGCCCTTCCGTGTCCTTACAAGGGTTAGTCTGACACCTGGTCATGCTAACAACCTTTCCCCCTTAGCCCTAACCCTACAAAACCCACTTCTTCGCCTTTACCCTAAAGTCTTGCCCACAAAACACTTAACCCGCTCGCTAATAAACCCCCAAAACCCGCAAAAACCATAGTTTAAACCCCCGCCGTGCTATATTAAGATTCGAATATTCGCGCGGGCCCAAGCTTTAACCCTCCGCCGCCTCATCCATTCCGCCAGCCGTCCGATCTGATGCGCCCGAGATCAACGGTTGGCGGGCCTTCCCATTCCCCAACCCGCCAATGGTTAGCGTCCGGGAGATGGGCGGTTTTGCCGCCGTACTCCCGCCATGCGTCACCCTCTCGGCCGTGGCGGAGCCCCTCCTCAGATACTGCCGTCTGCCCAAAGGCGGTGCGCCCAAAACCAAAAACTGCTTCCGCCCTCCTGCACAGCACCACATCACCCGCTGACGTCATCTGCCTGCGTTGGCCTCCTGCCACCGTACTGCCAACTCACCCTGCCACGTCACCCACCGTACATGCTGATGTCACCCTATTGACGTCATCATGCTAACGTAATCTGTCGTACTGGGTCCCACCCACTGACGTCATGCTGAAATCATCAGCAAAAAAGGTACGAAGGTGAAAATCGTGCTTAGGAAGCCCGGATTCAAATTCTGAGGCAGTTTTTCATGCACGATTAGTGCCTAGCGCTAATCGCGCATGCCTACGGGAAATGGGCCAAAATGGAAAGACCCTCATCGCGCAACCCCCAACAAGCTTGAAAGGCGCAAAATGACCTGTTTTTCTTTGCGAGGCATTCAGAAAGGAGCAAAAAACAGTTCTAAAGGAAACAGAGGGCCGAACAGCGGCCATTAAATATTGATTTGACAATTTTAGCACAACAGCACATCGAAGAAGTGGCAAAGAGTATCAGTTGAATATTTTTAAAGGAAATCTGCAGTTCTCGAAGCAGGTTAACATTGAATGGCCTCCAACAAAGTCAAATAGAGCAGTGTAAGCCCATTAAAGCTCTCAAATCACAGTTAAAGCATGTAAGGCCGTCGAAGAGCAATGGACCAGAGACCCGTGAACAGTTATTGCAGAAACACTACACCAAGCCACCGAGGACAACGCATTAACTCAGTTTTGATACGGCTGCCCTCAGCGCAGCTCAAAGATATTTTCTTGCATTTATTGCAAGATAGGATTAGGTTAAAGTGATCATTTTTCTTTAGGACCTGTTTAGGTCAAGCTATAATAGACAAGTTTTGATATTTTTCCCTATATATACCACCCTCTGTATTGTTTTAAGGGTTGGTCGGTTGATAATATTCATTAGAGACTCGCGCTGGATATCTGAGATGTTTTACTTAATCAAAGATTGCTGAAAAGCTTTGGAGGAATGACTGTCTGCTCTGTGTCTAATGGTCTGAAGAATTGAATGTGGAATTCTTGTGCTGCAGTATGAATAAATAAGTGTTTCTTACCGTTATTCCAATTTCACATATGCTTAAGTTACAGAACAAAGGATTGGTTTAGAATTTGCTTAGCCACACTATATGCTCAGTTTCTGTGGCTTATTAATGTTTTCCTCTTGATTTAGGCATAAATATGAATTCCTTTATGGCTCATGTTTGATCTATTTTCACATATGAATGACTATTATCTAGGAATTCTTAACTGCTCCTAGATAGGGCTCATTTATCTCCTTTTTGCTAACCTGACTGAGAGATTCTTAATTGCCTCTCATTCCTTAGCCTTTAATCCATCTTTTTACCTTGAATGATTGTTTCATATGCAACTAGCTTTCTCCATATTGTTTCTTATGACCAAGAAAACGCACCAGCAGTCCTACTCCTTGACTCCACGCCCAATGGTTCTAAAAATTTCGTGCTACCCCTGCCTCTTTACCTGAAAGTGTCATCCTTCCCACCAAAAATCAAAACAAAACCGCTTGAACTCAATAACTAGCCTAAAAACATTATCAACAAAGCTAAATCAGAAAGAGAGAGCCCTCTCTGATTGCAGGTGGGCTAGAACCTGCAGTCCAAAGATTGGTCTGTGGTTACCTCAGCCGTATCCTTTTGATGCTGACCAAAAGGACAACCTGAGTGATAACATACAACATTATTACAACAGAGTAGTCCAAACTTTTATAGGAATGTCCCCATTTGAGACATGTTTTGGACATTTTCCAACTTCACCTTTGGATATTGCATATGGAAAACAAGGAGTGAGGGAAGATATTACAGTAGATGCTTTGAAGGCTTAAAATTTTATAGATAAGATCAGGCAAATCCATCTACATGTACAAGAAACATTTCATAAGTCACAAGATAAGTATAAGGCAAAGCATGATCAACACAAAATAGAGAATTCATTCAAGGTGGGAGACAGAGTATGGTTACAGTTGAATAAGGATAGGTTGCAGGGGCCTGGTAAGAAAACAAATTCTTTGAGGTATGGTCCCTTTGAGATACTGGAAAAGGTGGGTGATAATTCATATCGACTCAGTTTGCCACCATATATGTGCATTTACTCAGTTGTGAATGTAGAGAATTTGAAACTTTATGAGCCTTCCATGCTTTATCAGGAATATGAACATGTCCTACCTTCAGTGGAGGATTTGGCACCAGATTCTCAAGAAAATTTGACAGAATATACAGTATTGTAGAAAACATCTAGAACTACAACACTGTGGTAGTATGACCTTTGGAAGATTGGATTGGAGGGACAACTTCCAAGCAAAGAAAAATGGTACACCAGAGAGAAGGTGGGGGCACAATTTCCTCACATCATTCAGTAGAACATTTTGGGGACAAAAATCCTCCCAAAATGGGGAGGTGTGGTCCAGATTGGATCATTATATTGTTTTTCATCTATCTTGATGCATTTGGAGTGGAAAAAGTGGAGGAATCATCTCATGGGATCGTTTTTACCTGCGGGACCCACTTTGCCAAAACGGGGTTTGAAACCTTCTTTGAGCATTTTGAGGCATCAAACAATGTTTTTTGGGGGTAAAATTTTCTAATATAATGTCGCACCATTTCATTCTATTCTACACATAGATATATTTCCAACGGCGCAAGAAGCACGTCAATCAGAGTCTGTATGCAAAAGTTATGCCACTCAGAAGTTGACCTTCCTGTTTTCACACCTATAGTTCAGGAGGATGTCACATTAACCTCCATTATTCTTTGAAAATGGGCTAGCCACTTGATTATGATGTAAAATACTCTAGAATATTCTATATTGTAACTCTAGTTAGAGTTGATGTAGTCAAAATTAACCACTAGTAGGCTATCGAGTTGTGTTATAACCACGCCACTAGGAGGAAGAGGCATTCCATTATTTCACGAGATTCTTTTTCCATAGCTAAGAAAAGATAGCCATGAGAGATAGGAGGTAGAGAACATGGATAGGATACGTGGACTTAGTAGCCCATGACCCACAGGCATTACTTCTTTGTACCTGCAACCATATTTCCATATAGAGAAAGAGAGTGAAGCGACCTCACCTTCCAATTGGGTTTTCTCTTGAAAGGGTTTCCAAGAGAGCATATCTTGTGTCTTATGTGTGTGTGTGTGTGTGCTTATTTTTTCATTCTCTCCTTTATGCATAGTTTCCATTCGCATGCATGCACTAATTACAGTTAAACATACAAATCTTAAATTTTAAGAAAATTGTAATACTGTAGAACCTTAGATTTTTAATATAATATTATTAGATCTATTCTGATGAATTGTCTAGTGGAATATCCACGACAGTTTACGGATAAGGTATATTATTTTTTCTTAGTTCTAATGTGAAATGTCACATTTCTAATTCCTTAATTAATATGTATACAGAAATATGGTTAGATAAACATTATCAAATGTTTCATAAAGAGTAATAGATATATAACACAATAGTCAATCATTGGCACTTATAGGAGTATTCAAGTTATCTCTTCATTAGGCTTTGTATTATAAAAGTGGAAGAATTCCATTGAAAGGGGGAAATGTCACTACAAATCATGGAGATGGATTGGCAAGCTCTGAATCTGCTACTTTATAATATTCCAACTTGTAAAGAGTTAAATTTTCCTTTGAAATAAAATGTATTTATAAAATAAAGGATCTAACACTTTACAAAGCATGCAATTAACTTCTATATTTCATTAGTAGACATAGTGCTTTCTAGACCTAGAAAGTTAATTGACATGGAAAGTTTCTACAAAATATTATTACCTTATCAACAAAGAGTTGTGTTAATGTATTTGTTAAAATTTCCATAATAAAGCATATATGCCATTTTTAAACAATAATTCCTTATTGTGATTAAGTATTTTATTTTAAACACTTTATTTTTACCTCACTACTTTTAAAGGACCTACACTTATTTGTAAAAATAATTGATAATGATTCACAATAATATTTTAATAATGATGGAAGATTTGATCCAAATGATGAATGTTAGGAATATTGAATCCAAATTTCATTAACGATAAATTTACTAGGTTAAACCCAACACTAATTGTTTGGATGATAATGATATTGGAAGGGAATTTACATAGGGTTAGACTTCTCATTTCACTTCATAGTCACATTCTATTGAAGGAGCCTAGTCATAATGCAACATTTTTTGACCTTGATAATTTTGCATGATTATCAACTACATGCAGCACTAGGAATATTCCTAATTGACATGTTTTTAAGAACCCATGCAAAAAACCTTCAACAATGAAACATGCTAGCGTGCTCACTTCTTTATAGGTGATATTGCACATTATCACATACATGGAAATTTAACCTAGCAATTTAACACTTCAACATAAAATAGAAAAACAATTCAATTCGTAGTACATGTGCCATAAAATGTATACACATAGGTGGACACACACACACACACATATAGCTAGATAGACAAACACACACACAGATAGATAGACAAACAAGCACGCATACACACACGCGCGCACACAAAATTGTCTCAATAGTTGATTTTTTAATAAAATGGCATAGTGTGCCCAATAAAAAAAATGACACATCATGCACAGATATGGAAGTATGTCATATGGTGCCTTATATAGAGAATGGATCTAATATAAAAATGGCATATTGTATCCAAACATGAAAGTACGGAATATAATGTCATGTATACAAAATGGGTCTCATTCTGTTAATGTTTCTTAGGTCTTGTTATCTAGGCAATCCCTTCTATGAATAGAAGAGATCCCTCTAGTCCAATGAATGGATCTAGTAACAATAGAAATAAATACATGCAAAACTCTCCTCATTTAAATTAGAATGACATGAGAGAGGAAATATGGCCTACCTCACTCCTATGCGGCAGCTTTTTGATGTTGATCTCGATCTCCTTACTTCCAAGCTCGATCCTCGCTATTGTGTTGCGAACGAATACTTGCAAGAGAGGTAAAAGAAAGACAACAAAGGATCAAGGAGCATCATACTACGCAAGTAGTCATTTACACGCTTATGGAAAGTAAACATGCATTGTATTAATAATAAAAACAAGAGGGAAGAATACAACCACTTACTTGATGTGGGAAGCCTCCTTCGAGATGGGTTTCCAAGTCCAATCCAAGACATTGAAGCACTCCTTTCTCCTTCACAAATTTGCAGCAATTAGGAATAATTTAGCAACAGCATGACAAATCTAGTATGACCAACCATTTTAGGGTATAATGGAATGCATTTATAGGAAAGGAGAGGGAGTTAGGGATCCACAAAAGAGGCAAGAAGGTCCACATATTAAGGAAAATATCCCTAAAGGTAGGATCAAGGACTCAAAATGGGAGAACTCGACCATATCCTTACTGAACAATAATCAGCTTGTCATTCTCGAGGCTTCTAGTAAGAGAAGCTTCTGCTCCATTTTTGGAGAAACTACTTGAAGAGGATCAGTGTGGATTTTCCTATCCAAAGTCACGCTGTTAGCACTAGTCACTAGTTAGACCAAAGGGTACTAGCACGGGCTTTCCTACTAAAAGTAGCATTGGGCTTGCAAATAGGGTTTTTTTACAAGCTCTTCTAGAATTACTTCAAGGCATTTCTTCTTCTTTTCTTTATGGATGCTCTGATCAATGTTTTTCATGGTGAATTCATCGACAAAATTTGTCACTTTGTGAAATTTTGGGCAAAGTTTGATAGCTCAAGGTATGAGATAGGGAGTGCGAAAAATTACTGTATAATAGGGATATATTTTTCTTTGCTTTCATAATTGCATTTCTTCATTTATACATTAAATTCATCCCACAACATCATAACATTATTCATATTTACATCATTATTCAGTGGCATACACAACTATGTAGAAAGAACAATATCATCATCATCAATGAATTGGAACATAATGTAATAATAGAAGAAAAGCATTCAAACATGGAGACACGAAGATTGTCAGAGACTGGGCAAAACCCACTATGGGGAAAACCTTTTCAAATTCTTCTTCTTATTAAATTTTCATTGAATGGTACATTAAAAGGGAGTGCAATGATCCATAAAATTATCCAACAAAATAAACTAAACAATATCCATGAGATGAACCCAAAAATTTTAATACTCAACAACCTACATTAGAAGCCTAAAATCAACTGGCATTGTCTGTGGTCAACGAGCGAAAACTTCGATCAACAGAAAAATGCAACTTTAGGTCTCAGTCATAGGGAGGAAGTGGGAATGCAAGAAATTGGGAGCTTTTAATTACTCCCTTGAACCTCCAAGCCAAAGACTATTCGAATCTATCATTTAATAAGCCTACAATTGAGAAACAAAACCCTAGAAAAATACACGTGAGATTTGGACCCTGCAATTTCACCTTTGCGCGAACCCATTTCTTTGCAAGCTTGCCTTAGACCTGTGTGAACCAAGAGAAAAAATAGAAGAATGATGCATTATGATGTCAAAATAAGGTGTAGGTCACTTGTATTTATAGCCTTCCAAGGGTGTCCAATTTTCTTTAGAGCTGACCTTATCAAATATGAACATGTGGGCTTATACTTAAAAAATACACTTTCCCTTATCCAAATTTGACGATCTTTAGGTTGATTTGGGTCCTCTCGAAAAGAGGAATTCAATGCAATCATCATCTCCATAAAACAAGTTTTCCAAAGTGGAATTTGAACCTAGTTTAAAATTTAACTCTCCCTCTCAACTAGGGAGAATTCCACCTGCATCATGTCATGTGTGCCCTATCATCAAATCATATTCAATCTCAAATATCTCATCATCAAATTCCATCTCTACTCATCTCTTTCTTATTCCTTCTTATCTCTTGATTGCCCCTGCTTATATGATGAACATTATTGAATCTAAAAGAAGAATAATTTGAAATAGGAGGGGAGCCTAAGCTACCACCCTTTATTCATTGGGGATCCACTGCTACAACCCAGAATCACTGCCAGCGGGGAGCCCAATGCTACCACCCATGAAACATTAGTAGGGAGAAAAATTTATATCTTGCATCAACATCAGAGATCACTTCTAAAAATCACGTTGGGGAGACATCTCAACCTGGAATCTTATGGGGGAGAAAAATATCTCCAACCCCATATCAAGTAATAGGTGATATAGGGGAGCACATATCAACCCATCATATTGCTTATCAATCTTCCCATCAATGATGCTCAAGATTCATGTGGTAGAACACTTTCATAATAATATGAACTTAGGCTAAATAATTGATGTACCAAAAGGTAAGGATCACATGCCCCAAGCCTCCTCAAATTGTTGGCCAGACAAGGAGGGACAATCCCAACAAGCCTGACTTGTGGGTGTGATTGCAACTGGGGTATACTCTACAAAGTTCAATATAGGGGAGAAACATCTCCAACCTTATGGGTAATAGATATGGGCGATACCCTATTTTCCAGAGATCCCTCAACCCCAGGAGCCCTCCATCTCAATTCCACACCGTGAGATATCAAACAAGGGGGGAGAGTTGGCCCAGTGTCCTCGATTAATGATGCTCTCTGTAGATCATAAACATATCATCGTGCTCATATCTGGTAATCAACATGTCTCATAGAAAATGTCTCATGTTCATACAGTACATAAAATCAAATATTATATTAGAAAAAAATATACATATCACAGAAAGGATACAACAATCATCCTCCCTCTCACAAAGGTAGCAACCACAAGCCTAAGCTTGTCTCATACAATAGCACCCACTGAAGATATCTGCTAATCAGATATCACTCATTATGTTATCTAGGAAATCCGTTCTACAGATAGAAGTGATCACTCTAATCTAATGAGTGGATCTAGTAACAACCGAAACAAATACATGTAAAGCTCTCCTCGTTTAAATCATAATAACATGAGAGAGGAAATATGACCTACATCACTCCTATGCAGTCACTTTTCGATGTTGATGTTGATATCCTCACTTCCAATCTCGATCCTCGCTATTATGTTGCGAAAATATACCTGCAAGAGATATCAAACAAAGACAGCAAAGGAAAAACATAGCATATTCATTCTAATGTAAACCATATGACAAATCAAGGAGCATCATACTAAGCAAGCAGTCATTTACACGCTTGTGGAAAGACATGCATTGTATTAATAATAAACACATGAGGGAAGCATACAACCACTGCTTTGATGTTGGAAGCCTCCTTTGGGATGGTTCCCAAGTTCAATCCAAGACCTTCAAGCACTCCTTTCTCCTTCACAAATTTGCAGCAATTAGGCACAATTTAGCAACAACATGACCAATCTAGTCTTACGAACCATTTGATTGTATAAAGGAATATATTTATAGGGAAGGGTAGGGAGTTAGGGATCCACAAAAGAGGGAATAAGGTCCATATCTTACGGGAAAGATCCCTAAAGGTAGGATCAAGGACTCAAAATGGGAGAACTCAACCATATCCTTACTCAATAATAATCAGCTCGTCGTTCTCGAGGCTTCTATTAAGAGAAGCTTCTGCTTCATTTTGGAGAAACTGCCTCAAGAGGATCAATGTAGATTTTCAAATCCAAAGTTGCATTGACAACGCTAGCCACTAGTTACACCAAAGGGTACTAGCATGGATTTGCCTACTAAAATTAGCATTTGGGCTTGAAAATAGGGTTTTTTGACAAGCTCTTCCAAAATTACTTCAAGGAATTTCTTCTTCTTTTCTTCAGGGATGATTTGATCAATGTTTTTCATGGTGAATTCATTGACAATTTTTGTCACTTTAAGACAATTTGGGAAGATTTTGACAACTCAGGTTATGAGACAAGGAGTGTGAAAAATTACTGTATAACATATTATTATCACAATATATCCCTATCATACCCAGAACCTTCTCAAACAACTCTCCAAAGAACTTATTCATTTTTCCTCACAGATGTCCATGCTAGCAACATCGTACTCAACCTCAGTCATGCTTAAAGCTACGAACATCCAAAATATCATGGCATATATCATACTAAGGCAACACCAAATGTTCTCATCAATAACAATACCAAACATCATCAATAAATCCATGCAATCGCATATCATAGAATGAATATCTCAGATCAAAAATTGATCATCCCATGCAGATATCTTAAAGGGTGCTCGGTGGAAAATCAATGTGTATGAAGAAGATAAATCATGAATACATTCATGTAGTTATATGCAAAACACATATATAAATATACAGACGGGTGTCCATATGGAACATCAATGCTTCAATCAACTTTTGGTTTCCAAGTCAGTTTCAATCATGAAGAAGATCAATCATGAATACATTCATGTAGTTATATGCACACATATATAAATATACAGAAAGGTGTCCATATGGAACATCAATGCTTCAATCAATTGTTGGTTTCCAAGTTAGTTTCAACAACATATTTTCGTAACTTCTTGAAATTTGATCGGAGTGTCCAAGGATTTGCATTTTCTCTTTATTTAACAATTTCACTATATAGGTTTTATTTTCCCAACTTCATGACATAATAGATCATGCTATGATTCTTCATTCAAACTTTAGAGGCAATCTCCCTCTTATTTTGATTATTAGAAGCTCATTTTCTGTCAAGAGTAGACCATCAATATATAAAACCAAAATCAAATTCATACCTTGGACTACATTTGAAGTAGAGGTTCAGATGGGGATATATTCTTAGCTTCACCAGATGATTGTAAATGTGAACATATTAGGCTTGAGGAGTTTTCTTCATACAATTATTTTTGCAAACATAGCACTTTACCAAACCAATATGCCCAAACATACATAAATCAATATTGTGCAATCAAATCAACTAAGTCAAATTATAAAAGTTTAGAAGCCAGATCAGAACTGATAGAAAATTCATCAATATCATTGTATCAAATTCTTTAGACCAGATGATAGGTAGAGCTCTCATCCAAATATCAAGGCATGAATTTATCTATTATCATGCCAACAAGTTTCTATTTACTAAGAAATATCAAACCAAACTTCATCAATTCATCCTCGTGACCATAATACAAATAATTTATGTCACTAGATGAAAATGCATACATCAAGGATAAGTCATGCAAGCTACATCCATTTATTGTGAGATTATTTCATACTAAATCACAATTTTTTGTACTTCAATCAATGTGCCAAAGACAATGAGGCCAATACAAAACCATTATTGAATATCATTATTAGACACTGAAAGTTATTATGCCCACATAGCACTGTCATGAAGGCAAATCATTAGTCATCAATTACCAAATCAATTCAAAACCCTAACTTGTCATCGCAGTGAATTCAAATATTTCATAAGCCAAAACATATATATTAACCATCAAGCATCATGTCAAATTTCTAAAGCATATTTATGAATTATTAAACATTACGTCAAAACTCCAAACATTGTTCATCTATACCAATCAGCCAAATCTTTTGAAACCCTTACAACTATTATCAAATATTGTCATACACTAGCATCAATGATCAAATCAAAATAACATACTAATATGCATATTTTTTTCACCTACAAACACAAGTTTAGTCAACACATTTACATTCTTTCATAGAACTTTCTGTTGTCTGCTCCATGTTTGTAGGATTGTCATCCTTTAGGGAAGTTTTGATTTCATGCACAAAGCTTCAATTTTGTGTCCTACATGCATAAGCGCACCCATAGGCCTTCCTCTGTGTGGTTGAGAGGATACAGTCACACCCTTATGCTTTATTCCTTGCAGTTGAGGCTTAGAGTAAGGACAAACCTTTCTTCTTAGACTAGAACTTTGTTGAAGACCAACAATATCATATATTTGTGTATTCATGTCCATAAATCTTACTTCAACAATAAACATTCTTCTATACATATAATGAAAATGATAATAGGTGTAGGGATCTTATGGAGAGATTTTCCCTTTGAATGAGCATCCCCTTGAGCCATTATTATTCACGTCATCAATCTACCAATCATAATACTGTCATGCATCATTGGAATGGTTAGATCTTGAAATCTAACTATATTAGGTTCTAAAACATATATCCATCATGGTCATAACAGGTCAGCATCAGCTACTTCATCATCACATATGAACCTGACATCAAATTTTCATCAAAGGATAGAGTCACATGATTAGGTCAACTGACAGGTGTAACATCATACTTCAAAGATCATGAACAAAATATTACTTTCATTGAGTCAGGTCATTTAGTTTTACCATATGTCATAATTACTAAGCCCATCAAAACCTAACCACGGTCAACAAGAAGATCATGAATATCAATCTCATTGTTACACTTCTATTATCATGGTTTCCATGCTTATCAAAAACATTATTAATAATATCAATTTACCATCTATTAGAATCAAGGTGCTAGCCTTCTTTATGGGATCAAGATATCCAAAATGATATAAAACATCAAGTATGTCAATATATCAAAGATAAATATTAAGCAGCGTCATTTCATCATAGGTATCATGAAACAAAATTCCTTTCATATGCATACATGAGCCATTTGAGAAGGGGGCATTCTCATCAAACCTTAGGGCTTACCTTGCCATCAATATTGCAGTTGAAACATAACATTGAAACAATACACCATATCTACCTTGTAATATTTAGATACTTGTGCACCTTCTTATTTGACATTGGTAGTGGGAGAACTTTTTCAACTTCTTTGTCATGGGAAATTATAGGTCTTCACTTCCTACACTAACCATCTTTCCTACATCTCAAATCATCCTCAAGAAGGATCCACTTATCACATCTCATCAAGAAGTTAGAGGTTTCCAAATACTCACATATACATGTAGGAAGAATAAGTAATAATTAAAAAAATAATCATATCAATAAGTCTAAACAAAAGTAAAGACATAAAGGAGCACCATAAATCGATCTTTAATGATAGGTGAGCATATCCCTCTTGAACCAGTCTTCAAGAACCATCACGGTCCATTGTCCACTTGTTGCCTTCAATATATATTCATCAACTTCCTTAGCAACCATACCTAATCCAAACTATCCAATCTAGGGCTTCATCAAGTCTATCACAAGTGTTTGAACATAGTCACAATAGTCATGCTATAGTTTCTAAATTGCATATCTCAAATATTTTCCATAAACAAGGGTTTCTCCCAAACCCTAACCTCATAATATTTATCAAACCCTCATAACCAAATTGCATAGAATTTCCTTCAAACCCTAGTATTCATTTAGGTCTCCTCCATCTTCTCTTGCATTCATCAAACGTTTCTTCATAGGGGTGATCTTCAATGACTTTTCTTTAGCCGAGCTCTAATGCCATGTTAATTTTTCTTAGGGTTATATTGTTCTTTTCTTTGATCATTTCGTTTCTTCATTTATAAATTAAATTCACCCCACAACATCATAACATTATTCAGATTTACATCATTATTGAGTGACATATGCAACTATGTAGAAAGAAAAATAATATCATCATCAATGTAGAGGAAGATAAAGGAACAATAGAAGAGATGGATTTACACATAAAGACACTAGGATTGGTTGGAGACCAGGGAAAAACCCACTATGGGGAAAACCCTTTCAAATTTTTCTTCTTATTAGATTTTCATTGAATGATTCAATAAAAGAGTATACAATGATCCACATCTTCATCCATACAACTATCCAACAAAATCAACTAAACAATATCCATGATATGAACCCAACAATGTTAATACTCAACATCTTACATCATAAGCCTAAAATCAACTATCACTGTCTATGGTCAACTGTCTAACCCTGCGGTCAATGAGCAAAAACTCCAATCAACAAAAAAATGAAACCTTAGATCCTATTCATAAGGAGGAAGTGGGCATGTGAAATACCAGGAGCTTTCAGTCGCTCCTTAAGCATACAAGCCAATGGCTAGTCGAATATGTCCTTTGGTAGGTCTATGACTAAGAATCAAAACCATAGAAAAATACGTGCAAACTTCAGACCCTACAATTTCACCTTCGGTCGAACCCTCCACAGACCATCTTTAGACTTGTGCGAGCCAAAAACAACAAAGAAAATAGAATAATGATCCATGATGATGTCTAAATGAGGTGAATATCACTTTTCTTTATAGCCTTCCAAGAGTATCCAATTTTCTTTAGGGTCGACCTGATCAGATATGCACATGTGGGATTATAATTCAAAAATGCACTTTCCCTTGTCCAAATTTGATGATCCTTAGGTTGATTTTTCTCCTATCGAAAAGAGGAATTCAATGCAATCATCATCTCCATCAAATGAGCTTTCCAAAGTGAAATTTGGCCCTAGTTTCCAATTTTACCACATTCGCAACCAATTAACCACTGCTACCCTCACCATCATCATTTTCATTCCAGAAGTCGATGTTTCTCCTCTTACTAGAATAAGGAGTTGGACTTTTTTGTTTTTGGATATACTTCATCTCTCTAGAGACTGCAACAAAGAAAAACATTCTCATGAGATTTTTTTTCCACAATCAATTACCACATTTACAAAATTATACATTATAGTTCAAGCCAAGATAACTCACCACATGTGATATAATCATTTGTAAGGGTGTTTCTATCCTTCGAACCCCAACCTCTTTATTATACCACCTTATAGTAGTTACAAGAGTCAAAGCATGGAATTTAAACAAAAAATGCCTAAAAAATCAATTCCATTAATGATAATGAAAAAACTTGTCAATGAATGATATCATGACATGAGTGTATTGCACAATGGTGTAGATTCATTAGAAAGTGAAGTAGTCAGATGCACAACTTGCTTAGAGGAAACATTCATTATTGCATCCACTGAACTATCATCGTGTGATGATAGTTAGGGAGTTGCATGGGGGCTATGTGAAGAAACCACTAGGGACGAAATAGTAGTAATGAAAATGGGGAGGGGTTGTTACATGTTTTATGGATGCAACCTCTATGGGTGGATGGTATGGAAAATGTGGTAGAGGAATGTGGTGATGATCAACAACCATGGGTTATAGTAGAATTTCCCTAGTGGAGGTAAGTTGGACACCGAAAATTGGGGTAATATGAAGATAGTGAGAAACAACGAATGGGGGAATAGTGGATGGTGGTGAATAATATGTTAGCAACATAGTGAAAAAATGGACAAATGAGCCAACTTACACACACATTTATAATATTTTAGTTAGTTAACAAAAATAAGATAACTAAATAAATATTTAAACAAAATTTGGTTTGATACATGATAACTAGAAAGTGGATGATATGTCCATCCCAGATGGATATGCCTCTTTGCTTGGTATCATTACAATTGTGGAAACATTAAAGGAAGACTACAATTCTACCCAAACTAAAAGAATATAATATGGACTGGAAATATATGAATTTTTTTGAAAGGAGGGATGATTTTAATTCACCATAATTGAGTATGTTGTACATCAAATGAGCAAGAAACTTTCACTACAACATCAATATTAGAAATTGGCATTGATGCAACTATTAGAGTGGGGTGAGTGTTATTAGGGTGTAGTAACCACAAATGACATATAATTAGATATATGAAGAAAATGCATGATATATATATATATATATATATATATATATATATATATATATATATATATATATATATATATATATATATATATATATATATATATATATATATATATATATATATATTTGTATGAAGAATGTAAATATGGTGAAGATAATAACATCCTCCATACAAATTCTATAGTTTACTACCCTACATCTACCTCTATCAAGTTTTTCCATAGCTAGACATATATGAGGCTCAGATGAGCCTCCATGTGGCCTCTCCTAGTCAAACTGTGTTATATAATTTTATGGTCCAAACCATCCTGCAATATCATCTATTGGTCACTCTTAGCATAATGATGCTAACAAGGTGCCATGTTGTACCAAAGTGTGAGTCAAGGTGGCTATTTCGGTTTGGATTTCAATAACACAATCCACTACTAAAGGATATTGGGAAGGGGGATTAGACCTTTACCTAGTTGGAGGATAACCTAGTGTTAGGTTAATGCCTAGCATTTTCTCCACCTTGTGCAAAGCCATGACCCACACCCTATAATTTTACCATGTCAAATTAGTTGAAATGGAGTCCCAACCTAAAATCTACCCATAGTTTTTGCAAGAAGTATAGAGGTACATCCCTATTATTACAAGGAGATTTATCTAATACGATGAACCACATATCCATCCAATGGTCTCAGAATGGTTGGTAGGTGCACTAGGCCATACAAATGTGTTTCTTGTAGACTTTATATGTTGGTTGTTTCTTAGGTCAATGGACAATGACAACAAATATTGTTTTGTAACATTAAAGACTCTAATTTGGTCTTTATTTAGACTAGTTTTATAGTATTCATATATTCAAGCCCTTTAATCGGAGATATTAGTTAATATTCCTTGGGCATTACATATGAATGATACAATTGAATTTATTGAAATTGTAAGAGACAATCATGAGGGCTCTCTAGTGTTTTGGAGATCTTGTATGAGTTCCCTCAAAGTAGCCAAGGATGAATCAAATTCAACATTATGATTTCTTTGTTCTAGATTGGGATTTGGTTATTCTAAGTTGTATTTTGGTAATGGTGAGTTTGGATTCTTAGTATGTTCCATGGTAACCAATTTTGCTATAACTCAATATGATATTTTGTTTAGGGTATAATTTAGTTTTTCCCTTTTCAATTTTAAACCAAATTAAATAATAATAATAATAGTTCCATTTGAATACTTTCCTAGAATCCAAAGAAGATCTTATTCATTCACTTGGTGCTTGTTGTAGAACAAGGATGAAATATTTGTCTCAACAATAATAAAAAATACATAATGCAATCCAAAATGGTAAGAATAACTCGGTTATAAATATATAAAACAATTTCACACAGAGATAGGGAGGAGCGGATCTGAAGCCGGGGCGATGGCGAAAGCAAGCATAGCGAGTTTCGATCTGAAGGATACGAGATTGGCGAGATTGGCGACGGCCCTGTACCTGCCTATCGCTCCACAGGCGCAAGAAGGCTCCCGGCGCAGTTTGAGATCAGAGCAACGAATAGATATGGCACCCAGCAAATGCAGCACCGCAAATCGCTGCGAAACGCGTCCAGAATCAGAGCGGAGGGCCCTCAATCACTGCGTTTTGATATGCAGGGGTATACTGGTGCAGATACGAGGACTAGAAGCCCACGGCGACAAAACCCTGGAGGTAAGAAAAAGAAATTTTAAAAATATTGCTCATCAGAACCCGTATTTGTATGTACAGGCTGCAGATCTCGTTAATAGCCTACTTGAGCAAGTGCCATTGAGCCCATATCGGGCATTATTTTACTTGATCCGTGGCATGGAGCTGAGATCGAGCCTCGAGATCCAAAAACTAGAACCGCGCACTGTTAATCAACCCCCATTTACGCCCCGGATAGGAAGCAGAGCCTGCGTCTTCAGGAATTTGATCTGGCAGACTGATCCTCAGCGAACTACAGTACTTGGGCACAGATCGGGTCATGGGCTATCAGATCTAGACCCCCGTGGAGCAGATCTACCTCAATGCAGGCCAGATCTGGAATTACACTCATCGGCAAAGTTGCCGGAAGAAACAAAAAACAATATCTTCATCAGATCCATGGAAGGAATTACACTATGCATCAGAATAGGAAAAGGGGAGGAGATAATCATCCTCAAACAGAGGATACAAGAAAGAACTGGAATAACTCCGTGCAAACAGCTTCTTGTCCACTCAGGAAAAGTATTGCAGGAAGATCGCAACCTAATAGAATATGGAATAGGAAACAACTCAACAATATGCCTTAGCACAAGGATACGAGGAGGCTGTTCCGGCACAAGCTCAAAAGGACCAGCATCCTTCAAAGATGCACTAAAAGGGAAGGTAGAACCACAAATGAAAACAGAGCAGCAAACTACAATACCTGGGGCCTACATTGTGGAGCAGACAACACATAATCCAGCCTTAACTATTGCTATACCAGAGGTAAACGAAATACACACTGATTATCTAACCAAAGCAGTGGTTTGCAGATTTAATGGATTCTGGCCCAAACCAGAAGCTCTCCGTCAATGGATCTACTCCATATGGAAAGAAAGCTGTGACATTCATTTATGCTCAAAAGGATTCTTCATTGTCAAATTTGATACCATAAAGGACAAGGAATATGCATTAAACGAAGGGCCATGGTTCTGGGGCAATGCAGGCTTGTTTGTAAAACCCTGGTTCCCAGATTTCGATCCCAACAACATGGTGGTCTCCAAAATGCTTGTATGGGTAAAACTGTTCAATCTACCTATACATTTTTGGCACTACAAAGTACTAGAAGGCATTGGCAATGCTTTGGGGACATTCCTAAAAGTAGACAGCGAGCGACTGTCAAAGGATATCTACACCTTCGCCAGGATCTGCGTGGAGGTCGATCTCAGTCAAGGACTACCGGAACACATCCTCTTACTCCACAATGGGAAGCAATGGAAACAGCCACTTGATTACGAAAACACTGCCTTTCGCTGCCGTATATGCAGACAAACTGGACATCTTCAGAGTGCCTGCCCACAAAATAAAAAAGAAAGGAAAAGAAGACAACCCCCAAAATCAAAAGGCTGGCAGTTTTCAGCCACATGGACAGAGGACATAGAAGAGGAACAGATGAAGGAAGACACCAGTATACCTCAAGAAGATGCAGAAGAAGGAAATAACCCAGAAAACAAAAATGAAAGCAACACACAATACCCACAGATAAATGGAAATCTGATTGAGTATGCTACAGATCCAAATGATAGCAAACCACAGCAACAATTTGAGAACACAGGACAGGAAGTCGGGAGCAGCAAGAGAGCACACTCTTCAACAGGATCAGATTCTGAAAAAGAAATCATGACTGACACAAACGAACTTCAAATGACTATTGTAACTTCCACACCCAACAATGAAGGTTGGCGGAAAGTGGAAAAAAAGAAAGGCAGGAGGTAGGAAAGTCTAGATTGTCTAGTAGATTGATTATTAGCTCCTGATTAGCAGGACAAGTTTTGTTACTATGAACATCACAGCAATGCCAAGGCATCTACTATATGTAATTTTCTAATCTTAATGAAAATTACTGATTTTTCCAGTGGAAAAAAAAAAAAAAAACAATTTCACACTAAAAACATGTTCAAGTTCCTAAAATTACATGCACACTCCTAAAAATATGTGTAGATTATTGAGCCATAAGTATTCCCTATCTAGTGTTTTGGTTAACAACAATTTGGAGCTTGCTTAACTTTAATACTCAAAAATATATAAGCACTACTATAGCATGCACACATTCCAACATAAATGAGTTTCTCATAACCCATTACGACTTTTGGGGTTATCCTTAACATACAATTACCCTTAAATAAAATTTTAGACATGATGAACTTACAAAATGATAAATATTTTAATATTATATTTAGAAACCTCGAGAAAATTAACGGTTACATAAAATCTTACAACTTTCTATACATAATCATTTTATATCATGCAAACATCACAAAGGATAATGTGTATTTCAAACTAAATATAATAATACGCTGTAATGTTTACCATATTTTCGTATTAACGCGCTATTATTAAGAATTTAAATAGATCAAAATCTTTTCAAATGTAAACTTGTTCTTGGAATTTAAATATTTTAAAATATAAACAAAAATTTACATTTTAATGAATTTGAATATGTTTATTTTATTAAAAAAAAAAAAAAAACCTATATTTCTATAATTCATTTCCCGTGTTAATAAGAGTGATGATGTTAATAATAAATAAATCACATGTTAAATATTAACTTTTAAAATTTATTATATATATATATATATAAGTGTATTTATTTTTATATTGGAGAAATGTGTTTATTTTAGAATAGGATTTTTACTCTGTCTAGGGTAGCTCAAGTGGCGATGGTTGTGGAATAAAGTCTCACCGAACTGGAGATCTTGGGTCGAATTTTGTACTACCCTCCCCATTGCGAGGTGAATAATGGACATGTAAAATAAAAAATGAGAGAGTCCTACCAAGCTTAACAAAAAAAGAATAGGATTTTTAGAATTTTAATTCAATTATCAATAATTATTAGGTGGATGACAGATATTTAACCTCCACATAATATTCTAAAATATTCTTAATAGTATTCATAAATCAAATGTCGAGAATTATCTTCAAAGTAGTTATGTCTTTTTAACTAAATGAATTAATTAAAAAAATGTTATATAAACAAGTGTCATATGAAATGAGTTAGAAAATAAAAATAAAAATTGAAGCATCATGTGTTGTCCTAGCCATCTTAATTATGTTCAATGATACATTTGTAAACTCAAAGTCCTTCACAGACTCTTATGCATTGAATGGCTTGTGGCATCTTCGTTAGGGGGGAGGACTCATACCCTTCCTATCGAAACGTTTCATCTGGGGACATCAACTTTGGATGGCATTGTCCCTCCACAATACCTCATAAATCTGCTCTTGGGAATCAATTAAAAATCCCATCAGGAGGACTCTCCAATCCTGCGTGTACACTGACGGAATAGAGGCCAAAAATTTTACCTTCCCAAGGGAATTCAAAATCCAAAATAGAAGGTAAAATATAATAATTTTTTTGGCTACATCCTTGTTGTAGTGGTTACAACCACCCTCCAAAATTTTTCCTATGCTTCGTTTTGGAGCCTCCCTCCTCAAATCACAGCAGTTCCTCACACAATGACCCAGGTACTTGTACTTTCATTGAGATTTATATTTTTCATTTTGGCTTGTGTTTTCTTACTTGCTTTACTGTCTAACCCACAACCTGGTCTCTTGACTTGAATTCAACCTAGTTATGTGATTTCCTTAGTGAACTGCTCAATCCTTGAGAGCAACCAACCTTGCTCTCGGGAATTGCGCAGTCCAAGCTAGCAGTGAGCCTTCAGCTCCAGAATTGCGCAGAGCCAATTGACAGCCAACCTTAAGTTGGGAAACTGCACAGAGCATAAGAGGTAGCCCAGAGTCACTCAACCCAAAAATTGCGCAGAACTTTTTCTGCTCAAAAGATGCTCAGTGCATAAGACAGAGGGTTGCACATTCCTTCTTAGAACTGCGCAATCTCTCTGGGAAATGCATGAAAACTTTTCCCAAAAAAGAAAAAAACATCCCTAGGAAGTATGGATCTATTATTAGTTTTTTGAATGTGGCACAGTGCTATCATTAGAAGTTTTCACCATGTATCTCCTTTGTCCTTGATCTCAGGCATGCATGTCATGGTTTCCAATTTTTCTCAATTCGATGTAATAGATGCCTCTAGAGCTCAATTGTATACTCGATCATCAAGCTCTAGCATGCCTAAGGAGATCAAGGAACCTTCGGGGCATCGTTGTCACTTTTCCGGGTGAGTTTTGCTTTTACCATCTTTTGCGACCTTTTCTGTTGCTTTTTTTTATTTAGCTTGTGAGAGTGTTGTTTCACTTGTTTTATTGAGAGACTACTTGCGTTTTAACTTGTTTTAGCTTGTAGAAATGTTGTTTCAACTTTTGTGTTTCCTTTCCCAAGTGTCGCATGCATTACCCTGTTTTTGCACTAACGGTCATATTTGCAACAACTCTCTCCATGTGCTTCATTCTCCATCTATTTGATTGATCCTTGCACTTGATCTACTTTCATGCATCATCACTCAACCAGATCTTCACTCAATGTCACACCATCCTTCAGATCTGCTTGATTTCACACTCCCCTTGGGTAGACCTGGGCTCCCCTTGCCTGGATCTCACATTCACTTGCATGCACTGCACAATCTGGTAGCTCAAGGCCTCTGCCTTGGATTCTGCAATAGCGCAGAGGTTGTCTTGGCCTGGCTCCAACTATGCACTGCACAGTTCCAGGAGCCAATCTCCCAGCTTGGTCACTGAGACTGCACAATGTGTAGTCTCTCCCAGGATCTACCCCAGACTGAACTGCACATGCAAAATTCTAGTCATCAAGCTTTCACACTGACTGTTGGGACTGCATAGTGCATAATTACCACAGTCAGTCAGTTGCCCCTGTTGGTCAAAATTGCACAATCCCTTTCATTAGATGCCCTGATTTTTGCTTGATCATGTTGTGAAGTTAGATTTGTAAGAGTTAATGTTTTCTTTCCATGAGTGTCATTTATGTCCCACAGGTACCACACTTGTGAAGCACTTCTCTCTAGCAGTAATTGTACCATGGCACCATAGAGAGCTTCTTAAAGAGAGAACACTGGAAGAAATACTGGGGAGCAACTGAGTAAGTGCCAGTTAACTTTCCAATATATGCAGACACTCAACATTCCATAGAAAAGGATTCAACACTAACATGGAAAAAAGTACAACAACAGTAGCGGAGCACAGCAATCCAGTACAATATCACAGAAAAGGGAAGTTGCCAACATAATACAGGGCGAACAAAGCTGCAGAGTCAAGCTGTATTCAATCTTCATGCAAGAAGCTTTGGCAGCAAAATCAAAAGGAAGCAAAGGAGACTAACAGTAAAATGGAGGAAGAGAACAAGCAAAACTTGCAACTAGCAGAACTAAAGTTGCAGGAGAAAGAAGAAGCTAAAGGAGGAACAAGAGTTGAGAAGAAGAGAAAAAAAAGAAAAGCATAAATAGGAGGAAGAAGAAAGGCAAGGTGCAATGACAAAGAAAACAACACCCATACAGGTTGAGGAGTTGGAACAGCCAACAACTGAGGTAGACAATGAATAGATGCAGGATTTGGAAATGGCTCAACATATTGAGTAGTTGATTTAGCATATGGGCTTGGAGTTACAACATTAGCCACAGAATGAAGACACTGACCTCATGCCGAGAGCACCTGAGTCCACCTCTCAGTCTCCACCACCTCTAATGTCAGAACTTGTCCTAAGTGAAAAATGATATTTTGTCCTCCATGATGAAGATCTGGTAATGGATGCGTAAAATTTTTCATTTGACAAGTTGTAGAAGATTGTACAGGAGCGAAGGAAGCATTCTCCAAATGATCACGCATCACCTACATTCATGAAGGAAAGGGTGATAGTGCTAGACACCAGGAAGCATCTAGCCACCCTCGTTGAAGCCACCTTGGCTTATGTCAGAGCAACAAGCTCCAATGTCAAGTACTTGTTGGCCGAGAATGAACAACTTATAAAGAAATTATAGGCAACCAGGCAATAGGTAGAAAAATCTCAAGAGAAAAGCGGAGTTTCCGCAATGGAATAGATGAGGAAAATGATACTTCCTGTAGTATCAACACTTGAGACCACCATGCAGAAAGTTTATGATGAATTTGTCACGTGCACCAAACAGTTTGATGTGTGCATGGATTGCAGTAGTGGAGAAAGGAGTTTGTTCAAACTCTTAGGAACATACATGCAGTACACTTGTTAGTTCGAAATGCGTCAACCAAAAATTTCTCTTATGTGATTTCTACCAAAAGACTTTGCATAAAACATACATGATGCCATCACCCATGTGCAAGAGTGGACAATGTGGTACAAAGGGGCCCCACTTCATTTGCTAAAGATGATGAAGCCACAGATAGAGCTAGAAAAATCAAAGGTCTGGATGTTGATCCAGAATTATGAGCATCTCATGTCGTTTGTCAATAACATACATGATTCATATGCACAGTTTTACAAGAGTTTGGATCTCATGGTGAAAATGCACAGGATCGCGTCAATCGCTTACCTCACTGATGCTAAACACAAGAACCAAGTACAGATGTATATCAACAGGTACAAGGAGAAGTTAAGGCGATAGGCCGCAAGGATGACTTGGAACTGAATGCACAAAACATGTAGAAGTACATCGGTGATCCTATCAAGGTCAACATCATGTTTCTTATGCTTCAGAATAATTTGGATACAGGTTCAGATACCATACACCCAAATGCCAGGGAGGCAAGAGTCTGCCTTCAGGAAGACAACATCAGGCAGTTTGGGGACACCATCATGCAGTACCAAGCTTGGCATGTGACCGAAAAGCACCAAGTGGAGGTTTCTGAGGTGGTCTTTCCCCAAACTTCGGAGTCATAATGTTTTTTCTTGTTAGGTTATCTCTAGACTATTTTGTGTTACATGGGTACATGTGGAAAATATATATTATTTGTAAATATGTTGTAAGTGAAACTCCAAGTGTCATTAGTGGAATGTGAATAGTCACTATGTAATGTAATGAGTTATTTGTAAAGGTAGTTGAAGATTCATGAGGGAATTTAAAGATTCACAAAGGGGAATGTCAAGGGTCACTCCACCCTTTGTTATAAATAGAACCTCATAACTCATAGAAGGGGATTTTTGGGAGCCAAGATTTTGGCTAGGCATTGCTTAGGGAAGCCTTGGGAGTATTGTGGTGAGCCTTGGATTCGCCACCATGTAGAGAGAGTATACTTCTTTGGAGAAGCAGATAGTGTTGACTGTAATGTTCCACTATTGGGGCTAATGGTTATGTATGGATGGAACTTTCACTTAATAATATAACTAATCCAACCCGTTTTCATGCATATGTTGTTATTGTAGTTGGACTATTCTGGTTTCTTTAGCAATGTATGTTCTTTAACTTACGCATGTGTGTATAAACTATTTTATATGAAATTGTATGAATCTTGTTGAAGGTGTGTTGTTGGATTAACCCGACACTTTGGTTTGTGGACTATTCTGCTGCCATCTTGTGATGTCATTTTGCTCATGTGTTCCTTTCAGGTTGCATACTATTACATGCTTCTAAGGGGCACAGTTCCTTTCCCCTCTGTTTGTTAGAACCCCCATGCATCTCACTTGACTTGATGCAAGGTCATACACGTGCTTCCGACCAAATCTATCATACTTAACTCTACGCTCTACTAGGGTCAAGGAATTACATTACCACCCACTGTTGGGACTCCTACTCCAAACGGCCTGAGGTCTAGTTGGGATTTATTACCAAGGAGATCTCCTTGACATGTTAGTGGATCCAGCACCGTTAACATTTCTGGCACTAAAAGGAGGGCCAAATCACAAGCTGAGCCCTCAAAGTATGTTTGAATCTCTGCACGTCATTCAAAACTTACATCATAATTTCACCTACGGCATGTTTTTCTCATGCACATGATTTTGAAGTGTTAGAGGATGTCATCGATGAATTGTCACGACTCAAATACGATGGTGAAGGCAGAACAGCCTTGTTAAGACATGAACTTTCCTTTTTGGGCTTTTGTGAGAGGAATGAAGTCCCCTCGGATGAAATTTCCTATGGGTTTTTCGCTTACACATTCAAAAGGCGCGTTAAGCAATGGTGTCTCACATTGCCTGCAACTTCTATTCACTATTTTAATCACATGATCAAATATTTAAGTATGCTTTCTTCCTTTATGATCGTAAAGCGCTTAATAAAAAAAATTGGAGTTACGAAAAGCAGCTGATGAATCTATTGTGAAATTTTGGGAATGCTTCCATAATCTTTCTTTTCAAATCCTTGAAGATGAAGTTGATTGGAAATTTCTCAAAGAAAGATTTCGATATCTTCTTCACGTATCGGAAAATGCACATGAGTTAGAATCATTCGAACCCCTCCTAGCATAACTCAGTGTTAGAGCTTTCAAATCTAAAATAGACAAGGTCATTATCACGAGTGACTCTCCATCCTCTTCTCATCAAATAGCTCTAGCTTCGCAGGATGAGGTGGGAGAAGTTGCGAACCAATCTGTTGAATTATCACCTCCTCTCACCCCACCTGCTCTAGATATATGCGCATATTTGGACTGCAACCCTTATGGTTTTCATGTGATCTCCTTCTCTCAACCTATGGCCTCTAGTTCCTATGATCCTCTGGATTCTAATGTGTTTTTTTCATCCATTCCAGACTCCACATTTTTTACTCATGAGGATCAAGTTGTCGATGGAGTTGGTGTTGAGCAGCCCACCTGTGTTGTCATTTTTTATGACTATGTGTGGTAATCTGAAGAAGAAGTCACAGTGAAGGATGAACTCCTTCCATGAACACCTCATCCACTTTATCTTGACATTTTCTATGATTCTGCTATTGCTAATTTTTCTTGGGAAAATTCATACCAGGATGTTTCTACTTCCAATCATTCACAGAAAACACAAGATGTCAGTCCTTCATTTGATTGCAGAAAGGACAAATGTTTATTTCCAAATCCACTCAATTTTTCATCTTTCATTTCTATAAATTCAGAGGGTGAAATATTATGTTTCTCATCAACCCCTCTGTATGATTCATCAGATCATGAACATGCCGATGCACATCTCAAATTTTCTGATCGTGGATGTCGTGATATTTTTACTCATTCATTTGATCACGATTATGATTCAATTATTATTGATATTTCTAGGCCACTGGTCTTTAATGATCTATCTTCTTATGAAGTGGAAACCACTCAAGTTGTTGAGGCACTTCAACCCAAGTTGATGGTTATGTCAGGTTATCGCAGCCTTGAGATCAGTGCCACTTCCGATCAGAAATATATTTAATCTTCCCAGGCTCCTCATCACTCTCTTGTTCACTTTGAAAATCAATCTCATCTACAGTTTTCACATCCTCCACCAGAATCACACGATCCTATCGCTCGTGCTTTGGAGGAGTCATATGTAGCAGTCAATGTTACGAAACGAATTTTTCCTTCTTTCTGCATGTTTGCTCATTTGTCAATCTCGAAAGTGTGTACATGATTTTCATCTGTGTGCAGTGCAATACAACACCATGGTATGTTTGCAAAGTGCCTTTCATGTGCTTTTATTCTTTTCATTTCTATAGATGCATTAAAACTTCGAACATGTTGGTTTTCATTGATTTATTTTTACTATTTTCTAGTTTTCCTGAATATATTTCTTGTCAGTTGTGCCATCACTTACATGGCCCAACCAATTTGCCAATGGATGCATTGGAAATATCACTTCATGTGAGTAGGCCCATGCATTATTTAGCTTAGGAGTAGGAGTAGTGTTTAGGCTTTCCTGTTTTTCTTCTACTTGATTTTTCTTTCATTTTACTTCTTTCCTTTGCTTGTTTGTTTGATATGCACCTATAGGATTAGTTTTCCCATGAAACCGTGTCTAGCTTCTTGAGGCAAGCTGAGTGAAATACAAGAGGACTTATAAAACTATCAACATTTGGTTATCTGCCTATTTCCTCTCTTTATGAAGAGCTTTTGCTTCTTCAATCAATGATACCCTGATGGAAAATATGTTCCTTTCAGAGTGAGTCTTGGTGAATTCACGACGCTTGCACTTTTAACTAGTACGACCTACTCTAATCAGTTTTCTATATTCAGTTAACCCTATCCAACTCAATCAAGTTGATATAGGTGGATATTGGTGGCCACCGGCCAATTCCACTTGGACCCCCACCATTGTTTCTTTCAATTTTTCAAGTTCCTTAATTGTAGCATAGTTTACTATTTTTAGCAGTTTTTTGGGTCCTAAACTTCCGCAGCCGTTTTGAGGCCCTAAACAACGTTTTTTTGGAAATCTACTACTAATGATTTATCTTTTAAAATTGATTTTCCCATCGTAGTCCTCAGAGATATCTTTCCAATGGGTTATCATGTGCATCAAACGGAGATAATATAACCAAGTTGCGACCCTGGGAAGTTGGTTGTCCAACTCACCCAAACGGGGCCCATAAACTTTGTGTTACATCTCCTCGGGTTAGGGTTTTGGTTGTTTAGTGTTTTCTCTTATTGTTCAATAATAAAAAAGCCCTTGAGACTCATTGTAAGGCGGTTCAGAGGCATGTAGTCGCCACATGTCTTCTCAGAGATAAGCTACCATTGCCCTAGCTGGTTTATTTCCATTTCTGTTTGTAAGCATATTTCAGTATTTTACATTAATGAAATGAAGTACTATTTCCACTGCATCTTCGTGTTTATGGTTATCTCTGTAATTTGTTGCATTCATGTTTAAATCCGAATTAGTGGTATTAAAGTGGTTTTCTTTTTTTCTCTGTTTTCCTTTGCATATCTCCAATGAGGTCAGGATATAAGGAGTTAGGGCTTGAACTGGTCAAACCTTTGCAATACCAGCCTCGCAAATCCCGACGACCTCCCTTGGCGAATGAAAAGAAATATGATGGGGCAAGAGATCCTATCAAAATCTTGCTCGAAGAAGCCCTCGAGCGACAAAGGAATGCGATGATGGACAACTTTTCCAAAATCCTTCAGTGGCTACCCAGGGGCAACACATCGACTTCCAACAGCTACTCTGTAAACGCCGCAACGTTTAAGGTACAAGTTAATTTTGAAATCCCCATATTCGGGATCAGATAGATACAGATAAATGGTTAAATCTGCTAGAGGGTTATTTTTCTATTCATGATTTTTCCAGTTATGAAAGATTATTTTCACTCTTCTCAAAGTAGCCCCCCACATCAAGGACTGGTGGGAAACCTACTACGAGCTGAAGGATGAAAGTACAGGCTCACTATTTTCAGCCGCACCCACTTGGAGTTCATTCCGGGATGCCATCAAGGAGCAGTACTACCCTGTCAGAAGCTATGAGGATCAATACATAAAGTAGACCACACTGCAGTAGGGAAGGGACCAAGACGTGCCGGAGTTTACCAATATTTTCCATACCCTTCACACAAATTTGGGTATCAAGGATTCAGAGCAGAATTTGGTGCTAAAATATTGTGGCTGTCTGCACAAGTACATCCAAGAAGAAACAGAATTCCTTAACATCTCCTCGCTTGGCACGACATACTGATATGCCGTCAAGGTCGAGCAAAAGTTTAAATAGAAGAAGTGAGAGTTTTGATCTATGAATCTGAAGTAAGGGAAAGGTGCCCCCAAACCGCAGAAAAAAGGACAAAGCCAAGGCGGGGAGACCCAAGACAACCCGCCAAAGCTGCAAGCAAAGAACAGGGCCGCAAAGATGAAAAAAGACATGGGAATGTGGTGTGAATTCCATAAGAGCTCCACTCACAACACAAGTGAGTGTCGGTCCAAGCAGTCACTAGTGGTCGAGCTAAAGGTTTCGTAATTAGATGCATGTTCCGACTCTGAGTCAAAACCCGACAAGGGGAATGACAAAGGGAAGCAAATTATCGTTGTGGAGCCAAACGCCACCATTGCCACCATGAATATCCAGAAGGAGGAACCCAAAGATCCAGACAAGGAGGAGCATCTCTTCCACTCCCAGATGTGGGTAAATGGCTCTTCGCTACAGTTAATTATCGACAATGGGAGCCATAAGAACCTCATTTCGGCAGAGGTTGTGAAGCGTCTGGGCTTACTGACCACAGCACATCCACAACTATACACCATTGGGTGGCTTCACGAAGGACGGGATCTTCGTGTGAGCGAGCAGTGTCACCTTCCATACAACATCAAGCCCTTCACGGATGAGGTATTGTGTGATAGTTCTCCCCTTGAAGTTTGTGATGTAGGACAACCATACTTGTGGAAGCGACAAGCTTTTTATGAATCAAGACCCCGTGCTATTATTGTTACTTTGGGAAATAATTTGTACAGAATACCGAAGGTAGCAATGCCTACCGCCATCTCTTTGGTTACTACAAAACAATGCAGTAAGCTCATTTCAAAAATCAAGAAATTTGTTTTTCTGATGATATGCCCTAAAGGAAAGAAGAAGATGGTGGCCATGACCTTCAGACAGGGCCCCTTCGTACGACAACTACAGATGGACAAGGTCGTGGAGGAGTACGAGGACATCTTCGCCTCCCCCGCAGGGGTTCCTCTGGAGTGCCAGGTTAAGCACTCCATCGATCTGACCCCAGGTGCGTCGCTGCCCAATGGACCAATCTATCGGCGCTCTGTTCTAGAGAACAATCAAATCAATATTTGTTGCAAAAAGGTCACATCCGTCTAATTTCATCACCCTCTGGGAGCCTGATCATGTTGGTACAAAAGAAGGATGGGACTTGGAGACTTTGTATTGACTATCAGGTGCTAAACAAGATAAATATCCATAATAGGTACCTGATCCCATGGATTGATGACCTCCTGGACCAACTGAAGGGTGTAAAATATTTCAGCAAGATCGATTTGAAGTCAAGATATCACCAGGTGCCAATTGAACCCTCCAATGTGTGGAAGAATACCTTCAAAGCCAAGGAGGGCCTTTTCAAATGGTTGGTTATGCCTTTCGGATTGACGAATGCTCCTGAAACCTTCATGAGGCTAAGGGATGACATCTTGTATCCATTCACCAACTCATTTGTAGTGGTATACTTGGATGACATCATGATCTTCAGCCAGAGTTGAGAAGAGCACCTCCACCAATTCGATAGGTTCTGCAAACACTGCGGCAACACAAGTTACGTGCCAATTTGGAGAAATGCACTTTTGGCATGACCCAGGTTTAGTATCTGGGATACAGTATTGATGAACAGGGGGTTCATGTGGATCCATCCAAGATCCAAGTCATTTGGGATTGGCCATCTCCAACCACTCAGACAGAGCTTCGCAACTTTCTAGGTCTTGCCAACTTCTACTGTAGGGTCGTGTTGGGATTTTCTCATATCACTTGGATCTTGAGTCAAGTCACCAAGGGAGGAGTGAAAGAAAAATTCTTTTGGTCTGAATCTCAACATAATTCATTCACATAGTTGAAATATTGTCTCTGCTCAGAACCAGTGCTTGCGATACCAGACTTACAACAACCATTTGAGGTCGAGACAGATGCCTCTGACTATGTTATTGGGGCAGTCCTTCCTCAACACGGGAATCCAGTGGCACATCACAGTGAGAGACTTTGAGACACAGTCCGAAAGTATCCCACTTATGACAAAGAGATGTATTCCATTGTGCAGGCCTACCAACAATGGAAGCATTACATTTGGGGAAGGAAACGGTCATCCACACAGACCACTGACCCCTGCAGTTCATACAGACCGAAGTGAAATTTCAGAATGATCGCCATCAGAAGTGGTCCACATACTTGCAACAGTTCCATTTGAATATCAAGTATAAGAAGGGCAGCACCAATAATGTTGCAGATTGTCTCAGTCGACCACCGATCATGGCGTTAACCACCGTGCTCAACTCTTGTGGGCGCGAGACTTCTAATTGGCCACTTATCTATAAAAGAAACCAAGAATTCAGCCACACATACTAGACACTCTTGGAGGGTCAGCATGTTCCAAATTTTCACCTCCAGGATGCCCTGTTATGCCACCTGGGTCACATTTGTGTTCCTTCAAATGAGCATGCCAAGATGATTTGGGAGGCACACTACAGTCGGGCTATTGGGCATTTCGGGGTTGAGAAAACAGTGGCAGTGCTGCAGAAATATTTCTATTGGCCGAATCTTTGACAAAGTGTCGAGAAATACATATGATCATGCACTGCCTGCGCCATTGCCAAACCAAACATCAAGAAGCAAGGCCTCTATACCCCTTTGCCTACCCCTAGTCGACCTTGGGAATCCATCTCCATGGATTACATGTCAGGCCTTCCTTCCACTAAGCATGGAAACAACTGTGTTTTTTTGGTCGTCGACAGGCTCTCGAAGATGGCCATTATGGCAACCTGCAAGAAGAATATCGCAACAGAAGCCACTACTAAACTCTTCTTTGAACGAGTGTGGGTACACTATGGGATCCCATAGTCTATCATCTCAAATTGAGATAGCATGTTCCTCAGTACATTTTGGTCCAGTCTCTGGTCGATGCTGGACACCAAACTCATTAAATCCATAGCCTTCCATCCTCAAACTGATGGTTGTCTAGGATGATCGTACACATTTTGTGCATGTACAACTCAAAGCATCCACGCACATGGGACGAGAGCCTCCCCTATGTTCAACACAACTACAACCGGGCTCTCCACACACTAGTACAAAATGGCTAATCAGTTACTAAAAAATAACTAAAATTTGCATATAAACATCCATTTTTTAGTCGGTGACCAACAGTAGCTAATTTACAGTATCTTATAACGTGACAAAATTTTAGTCATTCTTAGCTTAGTCATTAATTGGTTGTCTCAATTTAATCGTCTAGTAGTATATTAAGTCATAAATTTGGTCATTAATTTAGTCATTGATTTAGTCATTAATTATCAAAATTAATGACCAAATATACGACAAAATATATTACTATATGATCACCTTAAAAACCCAAATAATAACCAAAACATAATGTTGGTCATGCTATAAGATACTGTAAATTAGTAACTAATAGTCATATATATGCAAATTTTAATCATCGTTTGAAACCAATTAATGACCAAAGAAATATGACTAATTTTTTGTCGTATTATAAGATACTGTAAATTAGCTACTAATAGTCATATATATGCAAAATTTAGTCATCATTTGTAATCATAAATTTATCATTTGCATTAGTCATTTATCTTTTCTTGGTAGTTTCATATTCATTATATAAACAACTAATTTAGTAGTTTATATTCATTTCATTTACTTTCATTAATAATCATTATAAACGACTAATTTAGTCGTATATTCATTTTAATTATGTTTATCATTATTCAATATAAACTACTAATTTAGTAATTTTAGATTGATTTTATGTGTTCATTATTAATCAACATAAATTAATTAATATGACTGTGACTAAATTTAAAAAAAAATGTCATACACTGTCATACAAAGTTACATATGTTAATTACAATACTAAACAATATCAAGTGCAACTATAAATAATTCCAACCACAAAAATTATATTATATGAAATGTCAAGTATTACAATATGAGTTTCCAACTTAATATTGGTTGGACTACAATTTACACATGAAATATTGTTTCATCACTTCAAAACATTATCATTGTGTTGCCAAGGCATTGCACGTGAATTCACCAACTCTGAATAGTTGACCATCAGTCTCTATGTGTGTGTCTTATGCAGGATATTGGCTCTAAGGGTATCACTAGCCCAATTCTCTTCTCTCTCTCTTTTTGCATTTGTCACTCCAGCGTTATATTTGTTCTCTTCTTTCTTCAATTCCTGCTTCTTACCATCAATTCTGAGTTCCTTTTCTAAAAACAAAATAAGATACAATATAGAGTATAAGACATGAAAGACGATGAACACTATAATATAAAGTAAACTATAAAAGATTTATACAACATATACCTCAACATCAACAATGTTAAAGCCATTTTTTCCCCATAAAAACAAGAAAATCGAACAAGTTTTCTTCAGTTGGGTGATAATGGTCACTATGTGGCCAGATGACCTGTATAAACATAACAAATAAAATGTCATCATAGAAAAGAACACCTTAGTAACTTAGTATTCAACCTTCAAGGAAATCTTAGGCACAATCATGTCAACTAAGTTACATGCTAAAAGATCAAGTTGTAGATACCTTGTGAAAACAAATAGTCTGAGGTGTGATGTCTAATCCTTGTCATTTTATTCGCAACAACATTTCATTATCTAATGCGTGAACTTGGTCAAGTATATAAACAAAATGTGCTCAAATAACAACATGAAATTAAACTTTTCTAATAGTCATGAAAATATTTTAACACTAAACAACTAAAATGATTTCAATCAATTAAGTGTAATACTAATTTCATCTTCAAGCTTTGGTTGTTGTTTAAATGGACATGATACCAAGTATTTTCAATTTCATAGTTAAAAGACAACAAAATCAAAAGAAACATTCAAAATTCAATCAAACAATAAAGAGAGGATATCATGGAATGGACATTGCAATTATAAAAAAAAATATTGTTTGCCTGTTCACCGATGTCTTGTCTGGCATTCCTAAAATATTTGCTTGCCCAAAATAACCATGAGGTGAAATAATCACAACATTAAAAACCATAGGAAACCCCACTAGAAACTCGAACAAGTTTTTTTTAGTTGGGAAATAATGGCCACCATGTGGCTAGATGACCTGTATAAAGAAAGAAAATAAAATGTCACCATAGAAAAGAACACCTTAGGAATTTAGTATTCAACCTTCAAAAAAAGCTTAGGCATAATCATGCAAACTAAGTTACATGTTCTAAGGGCCAAGTGGTGAATTAGCGTACCATATTTCCAGCTCTCCATTTTTTATTGCACCAAACCGACTAATATCTAATCCAAAAAGCCAATAATTTTCATTATAGTGGATCAAGAAAGTTTCTACAAGAAACTTCTTAAGAAGCACCTTCTCCATTCTCCACTCAAGAGGAAAATTCAATGCCCGGTAAAGATGAAGATCCCCTTTCTGGCTACTCTCAGGAATCATGTATATCTGCATATACAAAACAACAACGTAAGAGGAAATTGTGCAAAAAAAATATCTATAAAATTGAAATAGATGACAACGATGACATAATGAGAAAAGTGAATGAAAATTAAGAAACTTGATTTATTTGCATAAGGAAAATGTTAGGCAGAAATAAAAAACAAATCTCAAGGTTTACACAAGAAAAATGCCACCCTTCTTACCATTTTGTTAATACTAGTGCTCCTAAGCATCATCAAGTTGTTGTTACTAAAAAGTGTTGCTATTTTAAAGTGTACCCTGAAGAGGATGATAAAGGGAGAAATGCACATGATTTCAAACTAACAAATTTAAAACAAGCAAACAAATAATGTTGATATTTCTAGGTTCTTGAAACATTGTTTCAATATTAACAACAATTTTTACAAAGAAAAGATGCATTAACCAAAATCACAAGGAATGCATTTGTTCCTTCACTGCATCACAATTTTTTGCTATAAAATCTTACCAATTAATCCTAATGTCACTCAAAATTTTCACAAAACCATTTACTAAACAAATTGTCTCATTTATATTTGACAACATGAAGTTTGAAAAGTGCAAATTGATTTTGATTTAGAGTTGGTGAGACTCAGAGCTTGAACATAATTCTGTGTTTATTATGCACCCATGTTCTCATCATGGATTATGAGGTTCACACCAACCACTTTGAGAACTCTATATTGCAATCACCATGACCTAGGACTTTGCCATGATCACAATGGGGAGGGTGAATGGTAAAACCCATTAGCTGACCTATACGTACCCTAAGGAGAGTACAAGTCCTACCCATTTAGGTATTGGCTCATTGAGCATGTAAATATCAATAACATCGAAGAGAAAATGCAGACAAAGGTTGTAAGAAATGCATGTATTAATAAGAATCTTATACTTAAAGTGAGATCATAATTGTATAGAAGTTACCTAGATTTCAAGAAGTCAACTTTTAGTTCTAATTAAACAAGAACCCCAATGAAACATCCTTCACTTCCAAACATATGTTTATGAAATCACATTAATAAGATATATATTTCCTCACCTACCTATCATAGTGAAAATCATAAGGATAAGAAAGATGAAACTCTTCATCTAAAGTAATGCCTAAATGTTGCCAGGTGGCTCTTGATTAATGTTCTTTTCCACACCAATGTCTCCTGACATTGTGATAGTATTCTTTGTCTCAAGGAATAGGTACATAACATCTCCCATTACATCAACACCATATGAATCAGTTTTATGTTGAACAAGCTAACTACCATCTTAAGTAATTTGATTGAAAAAATTCAATCCTAAGCTAACTATCTAGAAACCATATAACAACTTGTAGTTTTAGTATTCTACCACAACTAGCCAAACAAACAAATAGAAAAGCATCGAAACATGGTCCACCATTATGACCCAATCCATTAAACTTCAAGAAATATAAAGAATAAATAGTTGGAACATTTTCACAAAGCATCAAAGTTTGATCCTACATACTGTATTGAGATGTGCTTCCATTTATTGAAGGTCTTATGTGAAAATGGAAAACTCAAAAAATAAGATGGCAGTTATAATAGCACCTAAGATACAATTTTCATATCCTTTATAACTTTGGAAAAATGAATGCATGGGAACAACGAGACAAATGTCAGACAACTTAAATGGAAAAGCATAGAAACATGGTCCACCACTGTCCTGATCCATCAAACTCCAAGAAATATAAAGAATAAATAATTGGTTCATTTTCACAAAGCCTCAAATTTTGATCCTACATATTGTATTGAGGTGTGCTTCCATTTATTGGAGGTCTTAAATGAAAATGGAAAACTCAAAAAATAAGATGGCAGCTTTAATAGAACCCGAGATACAATTCCATATCCCTTTTACTATAGTTTATAACTTTGAAAAAATGAATGAATGGAAAATAAAGGGGTAAGGAAGATGTGAGGTAAATTAGTAACTAAAGCAATTTTTCATGGTGAACCCAAGGAGAAAATCAAGGGAGGAAAGTAAAATGATGTCAACTTTCAAATGATAATTGGGAAAAAGGGGCAAATCTCTAATTTTTGAAGAAATTAATACACTGCATACAAAATCCTACAACTTGTGAACAACTTGGGCTATTTTGCATGGTGTTTCAAGGATGGCTAGAAGTTAACCCCAAATTTCAATGGGACAGCCAAAAATAATTTTAAAAAATAAAATTTTAAAGTAATATAAATTTTAAAAATAAAGATTCTAGAACATAGTGATATAATATAAGTCAATAAAAGTAATCGCCATAGATAATAGATCTAATGTAACTCAATGAAAGTAACAAGTCTTGGATAATATATCTTAAATATCTTATCTACATAGATATTATAACTCTCCCAAAAGAAAGAGTTGATATAGGATACACAAACCTACCAAACATGGGAGTGAAAATTGTGAAGGAAATTAGCCCTCATTACAAAAACATACTACATAGTATTTAGGAATGCAATGCTTAGATAACCTTTTTCCATGTTTGAATGTAGAACAACTTGGTGAATACTTTTATTTGAGAATTGGAACCAAATGGGCACTAGTTTTGATAGTGGCTATTCAAATGTCCTCAAAACCATCCCAACGGATCTCCCAAAACTCCCTGTTTTTGGAAAGAACCATCTAGAGGATCTTGGATAAGTCCCCAAAACCATCATAAGACGTCTCCCAAACATCCCATTTTCTAGAAAGAAACATTTAGACAATGTGGGAGAGGATCACACATCCTAAGAGATGTCTCGTTCAAAATAGGGACTTTCCCCTTGCAATCCCCAAGGAGGGGAAAATCCAGAGGATGCATCCCAGAAGTAGAGACAAGTCCCCCTATGCAACATCATCCTCAGTGCATAATCCACATGATACACTATAAAGTGATCTAAGAGAGTGACACACTAACATATGAACTCATGACCAAGTGTGGAAATTGACGTATATATCCATAAGCAAAATGTATGCAAGGAAATTATGAAATCATTGCACGCATGCATGGAAGATAACATTTATCATATCTAATTAAATTTTAATACTATCATCCCTACAATTGGAGGGCCTAAATTAAGGAAACAATGGAAAATAAAACTTATAATTGGATATATCTATTATACTTCCAACAAAATGCAAGTAGATTGTGGATTACAAATTTACAACCATGATTACATAAGAACTACTTACAGGTTTCAGGGGACCCATACCCGTGGTTTTCGGAGCAGTAATGAAATGTTTTGAAATTCCCACTAATAGCTTTGAGAGCATCCAAAACATTCCAAATTCACACCACTCTTTTGGGTGCTTCTTGCACACTACCAACCTTAAGGATATTTTGGACACTGCTTACTTGCATATCCCTACATGTGACACCACTATTGGGCATTTAAATGCTACCTACAATTGTTGTCACTGAACCTTGCAAGTAAATTTATTAATTTCCTGCTGATAATCACAAAAGTAGGTCAATGGGACTGAAGAAGAGTGCAGTCAATATGACTACAAAGTAGGAGTGCAAGTGCATATCCTAGAAAAAATGCTAAAAGTAACATATAGAGAAAGAAATTAGTGGTAATTTTGTTGCAACACGTATATAAGAGACCATGGTATAATACAATATACTCAATGGCCTGCTAAAAAGGAATGAGTGAGCGATATGGTAAGGTCTTGCAATGGAGCTAGATATGTCAGGGGCTCCTGATTCTAATGACTAATGGCAAGGAAGGTGAATTGGGTACAGGGGCACTGCCAACGTCCCCTGGGGCCAACAGTGGATCTAATCGTATGATCCTAGGGGGGGTGTATGAGCAAGTGATACTCCTAGCATATGTGGTCAAAAGGAAGAAACTGTGAATAGGTATTTGGCCACTCCTATGGGATTGGGATGTAGCCAGACATGTCAGGAACACCTTGCTCTGGAACTATATGGAGTTGGTCCCTCTAGTACTCTAAGAACCTGCGAAATTGATGCATGGTTCAGCATCATTAAACTAGTCTCAATGGTATTTGTTGATCTCCCCAACGAGAAGGCTGAGAAGAGACCCAAGATCTCACCCTTTTAAGTATCTCCCTTTTCTGCAAAGGACCACCATCTTTGTCTAAGGAAGCTGCAAGCAGTATAGTAGTTTTAGAACTTGACTAGGAAAAAAAATTACATTTTAAATTATCCAAAATCAAGAATACTTTCAAAGATAAATGTTCAACATAGGAGATGAGTATTCTAGTGTGCATGTGTCTACTTATGGTTGGGTAGCTATAACAATTGACAGAAAAGTACAAAAATGCCATATTTGTTTCCCTTTCTATTCAAAATCTCAGTATCTCTAGGGAAGGAAAACAATCTTTGGAGTTCCATAAATTTTGTTGGGTTGGATTTTCTTCTATTTATATACTTGGTCCTTGGTTAATCCCTCATATTATAAATATAGGGACCCATTTCCAATATGTCGTTGGATTGTGGTGATTTCTTGGATAGTTTGGCCTGTTTGCTCAATTTATGCAACTAATGATTCCATAAGTTAGATGCCATTTCAAAACTACATACTGCAATTTCTTCCTACTATTGAGTGGATTATGAATGGAGATTTCAATATGGTGGAATGGGATAAAGATAAAATTGGCACAAGACCAGACACTAAGGTCCTTCAATATTTATTAGCTTAATATCATGGAATGCGAGGGATGCTTCTAGAGAAGGAAGGCAATATTTGATATGGGGTGCCACCCATTCTATTATGCTAGAAATTCTTCTATTATGCAGGAGTTCAAGACAATTGAGTTAGACCTCTCCCTAGATCAAAAGTTAAGATGGATGTATAGTCCCTAATGAAGCAACACATATTCAAGGTCAAATTGTAGGTTTCTCCCTAGATCAAAAGTTATGATGGATGTACACTCCCTAATGGCGCAACACACATTCAAGGTCAAATTAGGGAAATCCTCATGTTTAAAGAGCTAAATTATTAATATTCCCTTTATTGGATCTACACTTGGGCCAAAACTTACACAGGATTTAGTTGAAAGAACAATGCAGTGCCTTGACACTTTTGCTCTAGCAACAAGTATTGTTGTGGGTTATGATATTCACTAAAAAGGTGACATAACCATCCCTATATCTTGTAGTATATAAGACAACAAAAAACAAAATGTTTCATCTCAATCTCTTCTATATGACAATTAGAAAATCCTATTCTCTTGAGGAATCTATTGTTTAGCCTCCACCAAAGCCTATGTAACCCCACTCAAAACTAGCCCAAATATATCTTAGAGTGCATGCATCTAGTGTCACAACAAGGGGATCAAACAAAGAGGACATGTCTCTAAGAAATGCATAGAAGGTCATCTTAGGCTTCAATCCTCCTAGTGGTTCAAGCCAAGAGACCTAGATATATTACTTGTATATGTCATCTATGATGAACGTGTTCATAACATGTTTATTCAACAAAATATGTCCAAGAATATCCAAAGTATACCTGAAAGCAGGGAGGCAATCCATCAACGAAATGACCATAGCAAGACATGAGAACTTTGAAAACCAAAAACTGTGATCCCGCCCAATAGGTGTAGTCAAGGTCATAGCCTCAAAGGAGGTCATAAGAAATATGAAAGTCCCTCTCAACTATCAAGTCCACAACTCCATATATTAGGATCTATAGATGTTGATAAGGATGTGCTCTTTTTCACCTTATAACATGTGATATTGATCTAACAGACATATATGCAGTCTATCTCACCCACTAACATCAGTGGCATCTCAGAACTCACAATATTCTGAAACCTCCCAATCTCAGTTCTCAACTATCCATACTCCCTTTACTTGTACATATCGGTAGGAAAAACAACTATCCCTAACCATGCAGAATACATCCAAATCACATTTAGCCTTGCCTGTGGTTTTTCCTTTACAGTCATTTGCACATTGTTATGATTGCCCCAATTTGATGTGTTAAATCTTAATCTACTACACTTGGAAAGGACTGGAGGCATTAATTTCTTTTTGAAACACAGAAGCTTCCATGATCTTCAAAGGAAACATAATGCTGAGTAGTATGATTAATTTTCACTATTTGAGTATATTTTCTTTAAACTAAAAAGAAAAAACATATAAACCATAGTAGCAATCCTTAAGCACCAAGCATATTATTAATTATTTCTGCCTGGAGATGGGCAGGTTGAATTTTTGAATCATCACTCATTCACAATTCCAACTTTCCCTGTGCATAGTTCTGCCCATTCCCAAGGACCAGGCAACAATCATTAGGATTTTGTGTGGTGCATGATGTTTGCCAGCAATGATGTTGAGTCCTGACAATCAAAGTTGCTTTGCATTTTAGAGATAACGATCGCTTTGCCTAAGTTTCAGCTCTGGAGCACGCCCTAGCCGTCGTTGCTCTTGCAGAGCTCTCTTGGTAACCTCCTGTTGCTGAGACCAACCAGTGGATAAAGACAGTTCTGCGCAGGGAGCCTCTTTATAAAAATTTTGAGTCCAATCAGGATGGATGCCAGAGGGGGCCCCTCTTCCCCCCCTCCTGAGTTTGCTGCCTTCAAGAGATTGGTAGCCTCCTGTGGTAAGAGGAAAGCAAACACGAACCAGCAGAAATTTATTAACAAAACCAAATCCATCCCTTCGGTAGAGCTACCTGCAGAACACCCGTGCCGGACTGCACTGAATTTGGCTGAACGAGGGCTCATAGGAAAATTCACGGGTCTATGGCCCTCTCCCAAAGCTATTGAGGGTTGGTTCCAGCGAAACTGGAGGCCCCTTATCTCTCAAGGAATACGAAGCCACATGGTAGGCAAAGGATATTATGTTTTGGTTTTCGAATTAGCAGAAAATCAAGATCTCATTTTCCAAAACAACCCATATTTCATGGGCCCCCAAGGGCTCTATCTGAATAAATGGACGTCGGACTTTGACCCTTTCCAGGACACTCCCTCAGCCTTCCCTATCTGGGTAAGGTTACCTCATCTCCCTCTTCATTGCTGGAACCCGGAATCTTTGGAAACAATGGGAACAAATTAGGAAAATACATTGATAGGGCTTAAAGGAGAGATCAATATTCGTGCGCTAGAATATGCGTAGAAGTCGATCTGGAGACAGGATTGCCTGAGGCAATCAAGTTGACCATAGCTGGCTGGTCTCACATTCATGAACTAGATTATGAAAAACTCCCCTTCAAGTGCCGACATTGTCATGGCTATGGCCACTTCGCTCGAAACTGCAAAAAGAAAATTGAGGAAGAATCTGAAAAATAAAAGGGCGAACAGTGGACACAGGCCAGAAAAACTGCCACTACTAAACAGACCACTAGAGAAAAGAGGAAAGGAGGAAATCCAAAGACCATAGGACCCTCTCCTGGGAAGAGTTTAACCAAAGATCAAGCCACTACAAATGCCACCAACTCAGCAAACCCTTTTTCTGCTCTAAACCCTCCAGAAGACCAACCAAAACTTGAAGAGGGAGATGTGCAACAGAATATGGAACAGACATCAGACGCATAACTAAATTCGCGATCTCGGGAACATAATGTAGAAGCCATTTTAGAAACTCCTTTTATAGATGCAACCCAACAATAAAATCAAGGCCCTCTTGTAGGCATCACTTCCCCACCCTCTTATGCAGAAATGACCAAAAAGAAAAAACTGCTAGATTGTCTTGGTTCTTCTGAAGATGGACCTCTTGAGCAATCCAACAAAAAGGCAGGACGGAAGTCTCACAAGGAGATCAGAGAAGAAGAGGCAGAGCAATTAAATATGCAGGGAAACCAATCTACAATCGAAATGTCACTAGGAAGGAACACAAGGACCAGACTCCCAAAGGGTGGGTCTGCACTGCCCCCTATAGTATATAATGTAGATCATCTCTTGGAACTGCAGGGGTCTAGGAAACCCTTTGAAAGCTGAAGCAGTAAAAGACCTATTAAAAATGGAAAACTTAGACATTCTCCTATTCTAAGAGACAAAGATAGAAGAAGATGCTCTTCTATCTCTAAGTCGAACCAAATGGAAAAGGAACTCAGGGAAAGCGGTCAGCACCAGAGGTACTTCAGGGTGGCCTTGCAACCCTCTGGTTGGAGGATATGTTCCAGCTTAAAATTTCTTTTGCAACCCAGCATTGGATCTATACAGACCTCCTTCACCTCCCAAGTAAAATTTCTCTAGCTCTCTTCAATCTTTATGTTTCTGTTAATTTTTTCGAAAAGAAAGATTGCTAGAATTCTCTCTCAGACTTCCTTGAAATCTATGCACCCCAAAACATCATTATAGCAGGGGATCTCAACATCACTCTAGACCCACAAGAGAAAAAAGGTGGAGTAAGGGGCAAAGATCCCTTCCATGCCTTCGTGGAGTCTCTAATTCTTGAATGGGACCTTCTGGACCATAAACCAAAGAAAGGTCGTTATACCCAGACCAACAATAGAGTTTGCAAAGCCAACATTGTTGCCCGTTTAGATCCGTTTCTAGTACAAAGCACTCTTCTAGAGGGTAAGCATCTAATCTCTTCAAAAATTCTGCCCAAAATAACATCTGATCATAACCCCATCTCGTTGTTAATAGAGAAAGAAGAGGACCTCGACCCTATTCCCTTTAGATTCAATCCTCTTTGGTAATCGAGAGAGGGCTTTATGGACATAGTGGCCGAAGTATGGGCGCAACCAGTCGAAGGATCCCCCAGTTTCGTGTGGGAGCAGAAACTCAAACACACTAAGTCTACATTAAAAACCTGGGCAAAAAAAAACCCCTTTTCACTCCTACGATTCATAGAAAAAAGACAGTTTAGGCCCTAGCTAGGATTCAACTAGGCATGGAAGGATTTGAAATCACCAAAGCCCAGCTTCTCACTGAACAAAATGCCCAGTTCAACACCTTTCTTTCCTTTCGACAAGAAGAGGAATACTAGCGCCTTAAGTCTCGCAGCCTCTGGCTCTAAGCCGGAGACAAAAATACAGTTTTTTTTCACAAACAATGTAGAGCCTGACTCTCTTGGAATCACATTTCTGAAATATCCAACAAGGAGGGGGAGTTATCAAAGGACGGGATCTCATAAAACATGCAGCCACAATCGACTACCATAATCTATTCCAGGAGGATGGTTCATCCGATGATGACCTGGTTGCCGACTTACTGTCAAACATCCCATCTCTTGTCACTGCAGAAGTAAATGTTAGGTTAATGAAGCCCTTTTCTGGAAAAGAGATAGTTGAGGTCATTTGGTCAATGTAGTTGGATAAAGCACCTGGGTCGTACGGCTTCACAATACATTTCTACAGAGCTTGCTGGAATGTAATTAAACTCGATCTTCTAGGAAAAAAGAAAGCCAAAGTGAGAGGGTGCACCAACTCCACCTTCCTTGCCCATATCCCAAAAGAAGTTAACCCTGAGTCTTTCAACAGATTCCAACCTATCTCTCTATGCAATGCCTCCTACAAGATCCTTGCCAAACTATTAGTCAATAGACTCAAGCCTCTGTTAGGGTACCTGATCTCCCCTTTGCAGACGGTTTCGTCAAAGGAAGGCACCTCATAGACAATGTGATCCAAGTGCAAGAAGCCCTACACTCTAGCCACTCTCGAAAGGAAAAAGGTATGCTAATCAAGTTGGATATGTCAAATGCTTTTGACCAAGTTAGACTCCCATTTCTCTATAAAATCCTCCTCTCCTTTGGTTTTGGTGCTGATTTTGTCAACTTGATAAAATCCTGCACACACAAACCTTGGATATCCCCCCTAGTCAATGGCAGACCTTCTGACTTCTTTCAAGCTTCTAGAGCACTCCACCAAGGATGCCCTTTGTCCCCCTTTCTTTATATCTTGATGGCAGAATGCCTAAGCAGAAAGCTGACAGCGGAAATGGAAATAGGCATTATTCCAGGTATCAAGGTAGCAAGAGGGGTGGAACCTATAAATCATGCCTTCTTTGTAGATGACTCTCTCCTTTTGGGAGGGGCCTCGATTAAGATAGAAAAGGATTTCAAAGAAATTCTTCAACACTTCTGTCTAATCACCGGAGCCTTGATCAACAAAAGAAAAAGTGTGGTTTATGGCTGGAATGTAGAAGACCCAACTATCCTTTGAATTGCTTGTAGATTGGGATTCCCTGGGTATGACAAGTGGGAATAGATCAAATATCTATGCCTTCCGTTAACCTTGGGACCAAGCCCTCCCTCCCTATGGAATGAAATAATTAGCAAGATAAAGGCAAAAGTATCTTATTGGGGAGGTCAATGGCTAACAAAGTGTGGGAAGTTGATTTTGATTAAGGTAGTCCTCTCCACCCTTCCCATCTTCTAGTCTTCCCCTCTACTAGCTCCTAAGTGAATCACGGAACAGATCTCCAAACTCCTGCAAGATTTCTTATGGAATGGGGGAAAGGGAAATCAGAGCAAGTTAAATTTGGTAAGATGGGATTACTGAATAGACCACTCCAACAAGGAGGGTTACAGATACAGGATTGAGGATTAGCAAACTTGGCTCTTGGTGGAAACTCATATGGAAATTATATGCAAACAAAAATCATCCTGTCAGCAGAATCCTCTGGAAGAAATACCTAAAGGGAGGTTCCCTGAGAAATCTCACCACTGCTTCTACTCCAACAGGAATATCAATTTGGAATTTAGTCAGGAGAAGCATCAACCATATACAACAGCAATTATACAAAATTCCGAGAAATGGGTAGAGAACATTACTTTGGGAGGACACAATTCAAGGGAATGCCCCATTGGTTGCCCTCAATTCCTGTAATGATTTAAAGATCTGGCTAGTGAACAAAGGGCTTCTCCATCTAGCAAACATATGTTCTTGGGATAGCAAAGGGAATTGCGCAGGATGGACCTTTCCAGGGGTTCCTGACCCTCTGGAACCACAGAAAAACTTGCTCTATGTAGTGCTTTCTGGCCTCGCCCCTGTCCATCATACATCCAAATATAATGGGGGTGGGTAAGAACCGAAATTTATACAACAGCATAAGGTTTCTCCTCATTACAAGCCCCACACGCATTGCTGCTAACACAGAAGATCTGGAAATCTGTTTGGTCTCCATTTTTCCTTCCAAAGGTGAATTTCTTCACTTGGTTAGTAATGTACAAAAAGGCACTAACAGGAGAAAATCTGAATAAAAGAGGCTTTCACGGGCCCTTTAGATGTTGCCTATGCACCTCTGTTATCGAAACCTCTGACCATTTATTGGTTGACTGTGTTTTCACTCAAGAAGTATGGAAGATGGTCCTCCAAGGACTTAGCGTATCCACCCCCTCCCAGATTTCAGTTGTTACACTCTACTCCTCCTGGGCAAACCAAAACCCTGAGAAAAAATCTAAAAACACAGGCTAGAAAAACATTTGGCAAGCTATTCCAAAATGCCTTTGGTGGAAAGTGTGGTTGGCTCGAAACGAGTGCGTTTTTAATAACAGGATCCCAAAATTAGTGGAAGTGGCTGGCAAAGTAAAATCTCTCTTGTTGGAAATAGTAAATAATCCAACTTTTCCCCTCACTCTATCTGCAGAAGCCTCTATGTGGCTAGGACCCTGCGTGCCAGGAGAAAGGAATGATCCAATCAACAAACCAATGAAAGATCCTTCTTGGCACCTGCATCTCACTGTAGGTGACTTTCTTAAGTGGTGGCAAGGGATCCTAAAAGCCACTATCTTCTTTGATGGAGCATCCAAGGGGAATCTAGGCACTACAGGTGAAGGGGGTCTGATACTTTCCCCAGACAGATCGGAAAAAACTAGTTTCAGCTGGGGCCTTGGCATAAGCTCAAACAATCAAGCAGAGAGTTATAGCCTCCTAAAGGCTTGCTAGGTGGTGAAGGAGTTAGATTACAAAAAATCCAAATTTTTAGAGACTCGGAACTCTTGATAAAGCTCTTAAACTCTGAAGATGATTTCAGTAACCCAGCTTTAAACAAAACCTTGCAAAAAATTTGAAAGATTTTGAAATATTTCGACACTGTTGACTCATACCATATTCTGTGGGATTTAAAAAAATAAGTAGACTCGCTAGCAAATAAAGGCTACCTGCTGTCACAAGGTAATCTCAGCCTTAATTGAGAACCCTGCTTGATTCACCCTCTGCCTTAGACAATCTTCAAAAGGTAGAACTTCTACTCAGAGGGAGAGTGTTATGTGGCACCTTGAAAGTCACACTCAGGATCGCCATGTAGAAAGCAGATGGAACATCAATCACAAGGACTATCAAGCAGAAGAAACAACAACATAATGTACAGCAGCAGATGGTAGAAGGAATAGTCGCAGAAGGAAAAACAACCAAAGCAATAGTAGAAGCAGAAGGAACATCAAACAGATCAAGGCACGACAGTAGAATCAACAGCAAACAAAATTAATGGTAGCAGAAGGAACAACATCATAAGGAACAGTGACCAGAAGGAACAGTAGCAGAATGAACAAAACTCGAAGAAACAGCAGGCTGAAGGAATAGCAACAAAAGGAATAGCAATCGAAGGAACAGCAACCCAAAGAAACAGTAGGCCGAAGGAACAACAGACCAAAGGAACAACACCTGAAGGAATAGCAGACCGAAGGCACAATAATAGAAGGAACAACAGGCTGAAGGAACAACAGGCCAAAGGAACAGCAGTTCGAAGGAACAACATCCAAAGGAACAGCAGGCCGAAGGAACAACAAGCCGAAGGAATAGCAGACTGAAGGAACAACAATCGAAGGGATAACAGGCTGAAGGAACAACACCTAAAGGAACAGCAGGCCGAAGGCACAACAACAGAAGGAACAACACCCTAAGGAACAACAGGCCGAAGGAACAGTAGTTCGAAGGAACAACATCCGAAGGAATAGTAGGCCGAAGGAACAGTAGTTCGAAGGAACAACATTCAAGGGAACAATAGGACGAAGAAATAGCAACCGAAGGAGCAGTAGGCCAAAGTAATAGCAAGCCAGAACGAACAATAGTAGAAGGAATGGCAAACTAAAGGAACATCAAAAAGAAAAACACAAGGAAAAGGCCGCAAAATTTTCTCTCCCAGAGATAAATTGTAAGACAGAAAGCATGAATAGCCAAAGAACTCACAGAACATTTGAATTAAAGCTTAGGGGAAGTGACTACCATCAGATCATTCTCTTTGCTCAGTTTTTAAAAGCTACTGTCGATTGTAATAGGAGCTTTCTCCACTTTTGGCAAAAAATACATTAACCATTATTGTTAAAAAAAAATATCTTTGCATTTTAATTTATGGCATCCATTGGCTCATCAAGGTTGTTGGGGATCTCCTCCTTACACCATCATTATGGGAAGTGTGCCAAAACCGTATGTCAGACCAGGATTACATGGCGATTCTACAATGGTTACGCCCAAAGCAAGGTTCAAGCCTCTAGACTAGGGGGGATGGTTCCTACAACCCTGTGCATACAGGAGTCCAAAATAGACCAGGAACAGTCCCAAAACAATGCATGATAAGCGCACATCCTTAGGCCATGACCATGCCATGAAAGCCGTGAACGCGCATGATTTACTACTGGAATACCTTATGGGAACACAATAAATAGAGGATGTAATAGACCACATGTGCACAACAGGCATGGGAAGACCCCAAGATAGGCACAAACCAAAACATTATGTGTCGAAATTGAAAAATTATGACCACAGGAATGAAGAAATTATGAGTATGAAAATCAAGGCAGTCACCTATAGTCGGTAGGACAAAATTTGGAGTTTAGAGATAAAGATCCCATAAATTTTTATTTTTTGGTATAGAAGAAAATTAAAATTCTTTGGAATGTGCCAGCATAACAAATTTTAGGTGATAGAACAGTTTGGAGGTTGATGTATTTATATCTCCATTTGAAGTATATTTTTACTATATCGGAGCCTGGTAGTTATTTCTTTCATGGAAAAAATGACAATACTCTTGAAGTTTATGTTGAAGCCCGATCAAAAATTTAATGGGCATAATTTCACCAAATGGAAACAACGGATGATCCTTGTTTTCCCATTCATGTGTCCACTGAGAAAGGTGACCTAGAAGGTGGTATGGGAACAAGACGATATTGATCAATTTCAAATACAGTCAAACCAAGTAGCCATTGAACAAGATGGATATGACTACAGTAACAAATAAGTAGTGATACTGATAAAAATCTCAGTGACAGACAATAATTCCACAAGAGTAGGATGGGGAAGTTGCATGCATAATATGAAGGTGTCCATGGGAAATGCATGGACTGCCAGATAAAGGTAGATAAGATAAGATGATTTTACTAATGTCCAACAAAGACCACAAAAGTAGGTCAATGGGACTAAAATGGTAAATCCAGTATAAGTGCAAAGTCAGAGTGTGAAAGAAACTCCTAGAATGCTATTGAAAGCAGGAAAATATAAATAAACAAGTGTCTAGCTAGAAGTTAAATGTCTGCCTAAGAAAAGATATAAAATAAAGTGCAAGTGCAAGAGAGACACTAGAAACTAGTAAGTCTCAGTTTTGAACAGAAAAGTGGATGTCCAGGCCTACTAGAGCTAAAACTCATTGTCAATGACGAATGAGGGGGTCCAAGCCCCCAATAGAGGATCCTAATCAGAGCCATTCATAATTGTGAAAGGACCAATGCACTGGCAGATTATATGCTTTGGGGAGAGTCTGGGGATGAGACCACTTGGCTATATCATCATATGGATAACACAATAGCAAGGAAGCCCAATCCTCCTAACATCAAGGGTAGTGGGGAAGAGGCTCTAAATGAATCTTGGCTACCTGAATGACACTGAGAAATAGAGATGATTTTTTCCTTAAAAGCATGTCTTTTTCAATGCAAATGAAGGAGAGTCAATTTCATAACATTTCATGAAGTTGAAAGACATTAGGGATAAATATTGGTTGTAAAAAGACAAGTACATGAAGAATGAAAGATTGTAATTTAGATGATCTCCCTTCATCATTTGTAAACTTTGTAAAAACTCTACACATAACTTTCAAATCCACTAACGCAATTTTTGATAAGTAGTCAAGTCTGTTGCTAGTATCATCTACTAGGGTTTCTTGTGGCATTGATGATCGGTCATGGAAACAATTGAGCATCTATTCAAGGACTCCATATCAATTTATTTCATCCAATGTACATTCATACAGTTCTCATGATCACTCTTCTTGATTGATTGACATTAATAGCAGTTTTTGGCTCTTGTCCAGCTTTCAGGAGGGATGTATCTCATTATGTATTCCTTCTCTCCAAAGCCTCTTCTTACTGCTCTAACCCTAACCCAAGGTGTTACAGTCCCAATTCACAAGATATATAAGACTATAAGTGAGTTTTCTGAGACTTATGACAACCATACTTGGTTGATATAAAATATGGTATAAAATATGAAACCTCGTCTAAATATTAAGTTCTGGCAGCATAATAATTCTAGGCAGTCATGCATCTATATGGTCAGCATTAAGCAACATCGACTAAACTACAAGAAAACCATGTCTTAACTTCACATCACATGGAAAATGCTCGAGCTCACCTTCAATGACATAGTTTGCAAGGGTGGCCTTGATCTATGAATACTAAGCATGCCCAGAATTCATCCATGTATCTTGACAACTTATTCCTCCAAATTTGTCACTTAAATGAATTTGTCTATATGATTCATGAATTTACAGTTCAAATAATAAGAGTGAATTACAGTCTAATGGTACTGATAGCAAACGACACTAATCTAAATAGATTGAACACATCAAATAAGAAACTTTTCATTCATTGGATAGCAAGAGAGCATTCTGACCTTTTATCCAAGCCTAAACTATTTTTCAGTGGTTGAAGATGCAATAATCAACTTCCACATGTACCTAGAGTTTGTTAGGATGTTGACCCTTGATTCCCTTCCATTTTTTGTCAGTCCAACACCAACACCTATCCAACACAATGACTAACTCAGCTCTGTGTGCACTCAAGCACTGATTTTAATGTGTTTTTGTGTGTCGTGACCTCAGTGAACTTCTCCTTGTCATTCAGCTTCATAGAAAATAATAGCAACAACCCCAACCATTGATTGAGAGGATGGAAGTATGGGTTTAGTTATAAAATGCACCTTCTATACTGGGCAAAACAACCCTATAATGTGTTTTCACCTATGCAAAACTTTAGCAAGTAGGTACTAGCAAATTATATGCTTTGGGGAGAGTCTGGGGATGAGATCACTTGACTATATCATCTTGGGGCCAGAAAAATAGCAAGGAAGCCCAATGCTCCTAACATCCAGGGTAGTGGGGAAGAGGCTCTAAATGAAGCTTGGCTGCCTAAACGACACTGAGAAATAGAGATGATTTTTTCCTTAAAAGCATGTCTTTTTCAATGCAAATGAAGGAAGGAGAGTCAATTTCATAACATTTCATGAAGTTGAAAGACATTAGGGATCAAATATTGGATGTAAGAAGACAAGTACATGAAGAAGGAAAGGTTGTAATTTAGATGGTCTCCCTCCATCATTTGCAAACTTTGTAAAAACTCTGAACATAACTTTCAAATCCACTAATGCAATTTTTGAGAAGTTGTCAAGTCAGTTGCTAGTATCAACTACTAGGGTTTCTTGTGGCATTGATGATCGGTCATGGAAACAATTGAGCATCTGTTCAAGGACTCCATATCAATGTCTTTCATCCAATGTACATTCATACAATGCTCCTGATCACTCTTCTTGATTGATTGACATTAATAGCAATTTTTGGCTCTTGTCCAGCTTTCAGGAGGGATGTATCTCATTATGTATTCCTTCTCTCCAAAGCCTCTTCTTACTACTCTAACCCTAACCCAAGGTGTTACAGTCCCAATTCACAAGATATATAAGACTATAAGTGAGTTTTCTAAGACTTATGACAACCATACTTGGCTGATATAAAATATGGTATAAAATATGAAACCTGGTCTGAATATTAAGTTCTGGCAGCATAATAATTCTAGGCAGTCATGCATCTATATGGTCAGCATTAAGCAACATTAACTAAACTACAAGTAGACCATGTCTTAACTTCACATCACATGGAAAATGCTCGAGCTCACCTTCAATGACATAGTTTGCAAGGGTGGCCTTGATCTATGAATACTAAGCATGCCTAGAATTCATCCATGTATCTTGACAACTTATTCCTCCAAATTTGTCACTTAACTAAATTTTTCTATGTGATTCATGAACTTACAATTCAAATAATAAGAGTGAATTACAGTCTAATGCTACTGGCAGCAAACGACACCAATCTAAATAGATTGAACACATCAAATAAGAAACTTTTCATTCATTGGAAGAAAGAGAGCATTCTAACCTTCTATCTAAGTCTGAACTAATTTTCAGTGGCTGAAGATGCAATAATCAACTTCCACATGTACCTAGAGTTATGCTAGGATGTTGACCCTTGATTCCCTTCCAATTTTTATCAGTCCAACACCAATACCTATCCAACACAATGACTAACTCAGCTCTGTGTGCACTCAGGGACTGATTTTAATGTGTTTTTGTGTGTCGTGACCTCAGTGAACTTGTCCTTGTCATTCAGCTTCATAGAAAATAATAGCAACAGCCCCAACCATTGACTGAGAGGATGGAAGTATGGGTACAACTAGCAAGTGCACCTTCTATACTGGGCAAAACAACCCTATAATGTGTTTTCACCTATGTAAAACTTCAACAAGTAAGCACTGGTAGATTATATGCTTTGGGGAGAGTCTGGGGATGAGACCACTTGGCTATATCATCCTAGGGGGAGCACAATAGCAAGGAATCCCAATGCTCCTAACATCCAGGGTAGTGGGGAAGAGGCTCTAAATGAAGCTTGGCTGCCTGAATGACACTGAGAAATAGAGATGATTTTTTCCTTAAAAGCATGTCTTTTTCAATGCAAATGAAGGAAGGAGAGTCAATTTCATAACATTTCATGAAGTTGAAAGACATTAGGGATCAAATATTGGTTGTAAGAAGACAAGTACATGAAGAAGGAAAGGTTGTAATTTAGATGGTCTCCCTCCATCATTTGCAAACTTTGTAAAAACTCTGAACATAACTTTCAAATCCACTAATGCAATTTTTGAGAAGCTGTCAAGTTAGTTGCTAGTATCAACTACTAGGGTTTCTTGTGGCATTGATGATCGGTCATGGAAACAATTGAGCATCTTTTCAAGGACTCCATATCAATGTATTTCATCCAATGTACATTCATACAGTGCTCCTGATCACTCCTCTTGATTGATTGACATTAATAGCAGTTTTTGGCTCTTGTCCAGCTTTCAGGAGGGATGTATCTCATTATGTATTCCTTCTCTCCAAAGCCTCTTCTTACTACTCTAACCCTAACCCAAGGTGCTACAGTCCCAATTCACAAGATATACAAGACTATAAGTGATTTTTCTGAGACTTATGACAACCATACTTTGCTGATATAAAATCTAGTATAAAATATGAAACCTGGTCTGAATATTAAGTTCTGGCAGCATAATAATTCTAGGCAGTCATGCATCTATATGGTCAACATTAAGAAACATTGACTAAACTACAAGCAGACCATGTCTTAACTTCACATCACATGGCAAATGCTCGAGCTCACCTTCAATGACATAGTTTGCAAGGGTGGCCTTGATCTATGAATACTAAGCATGCCCAAAATTCATCCATGTATCTTGACAACTTATTCCTCCAAATTTGTCACTTAACTAAATTTGTCTATGTGATTCATGAACTTACAGTTCAAATAATAAGAGTGAATTACAGTCTAATGCTACTGGCAGCAAACGACACCAATCTAAATAGATTGAACACATCAAATAAGAAAATTTTCATTCATTGGATAACAAGAGAGCATTATGACCTTTTATCTAAGTCTGAACTAATTTTCAGTGGCTAAAGATGCAATAATCAACTTCCACATGTACCTAGAGTTATGCTAGGATGTTTACCCTTGATTCCCTTCCAATTTTTATCAGTCCAACACCAATACCTATCCAGCACAATGACTAACTCAACTTTGTGTGCACTCAGGGACTGATTTTAATGTGTTTTTGTGTGTCGTGACCTCAATGAACTTGTCCTTGTCATTTAGCTTCGTAGAAAATAATAGCAACAGCCCCAATCATTGACTGAGAGGATGGAAGTATGGGTACATCTAGCTAGTGCACCTTCTATACTGGGCAAAAAATCCCTATAATTTGTTTTCACCTATGTAAAACTTCAGCAAGTAAGAGAAGTGAGTTTCTCTCCACAATATCCTCTAACCTATTCATATAAATACTTTGTACACACATAATCAGCCTCAACGCGGGTGTTAAGTGGATAACTTGGGTGTGTAAATGTATGCATAAGTCACCAGAGGAACCTATGCCCAGCTACCTAACCAGTAAGGGCTCTTCAGTTACACCTCGCAGCAAATGCGTCATGTTTGTGCCATGGGTTTTCTATGTGACAGCCTAATATAATATGTAATGTCTGTGCAATCTATTTTATACCATTAGCCTTTAAGCACCGAGATTATATGTTTTCATTACAATAGGTTCTGAATGAACCTCTATCTGCGAGGGTCAGTGCCTGACTTATCCTATCTGAGTTGACAAGACACTCCTAATTGTCATCCACTAGTCCACCTCTTTAATTAACTCCAATGCCAAGACACAAGTATTGTGAGTTTGTACCCTTACACAGATGGGTATATTGCAATCAATAAAATACCCAACAATCAATACATAGTAGAACCCTTGCAAAGAGAGGTATTCCATAATCAATATAACAATCAACAATGTGTAATATAGATTGGGCATTGGGTACCCTCTCATGATGCAAAAATTAGAAACTGAAATGCCCTATAGTTAAACCAATGTATGAAATAGGGCACATAGCTTTCCTTTGTTAATAGGGATGTGTCCAAGTACTATTCTGACCTTGAGGCTCTTGAATTTTAGGTCAACATTAAGGGAGTTGTATGTAGTCATTCTTGAGTTCACTTCTTTAACCCTGCCTAAAAACATGGCAATGTAATCCTGTAGCCTTTTTTAGATGTATAGGGAAAACCAAGACTTTAAGATACTTAATATTGTATGACCTGGGGTGGACAATGGGACCAAGCTCACTACTCTCCTCCCAATCACTGACAAACTGCTAGTAATTTCATTGTCACCCCCTAGCATGTGGAACCCATCCCATTGACTAGACCTCCAGATGTACTTGGGATTCCATAGGTTCCTTCCACACCTCCACCCTTCTACATTAAGGATGTTCAGTTTACAGGCATATTCTGGGATTCCAAAGGAGGTCTTACTCCACCCAGGAGTCATGAGGGCTCTAGAGGAGATCTTCCTCCACCCAGCTGTCATGAGGGATTCCAGAGGAGGTCTTCCTCCACCAAGCAATCATGAAGGATTCTAGAGGATATCTTACTCCACCCAGCTATCATGAGGGATTCCAGAGGAGGTCTTCCTCCACCCAGCAATCATGAGGGATTCCAGAGGAGATCTTCCTCCACCCAACTGTCATGAGGGATTCCAGAGGAGGTCTTCCTCCACCCAACAGTAATGAGGGATTCTAGAGGAGATATTCCTCCACCCAGCTGTCATGAGGGATTCCAAAGTAGGTCTTCCTCCACCCAACAATAATGAGGGATTCCAGAGGAGATCTTCCTCCATCCAACAGTCATGAGGGATTCCAGAGGAGATCTTCTTCCTCCACCCTACAGTCATGAGGGATTCCAAAGGATATCCTCCTCCACCCAACTGTCATGAGTGATTCCAGAGGAGATCTTCCTCCACCAACAGTCATGAGGGATTCCAGAGGAGATCCTCCTCCACCCGATTGTCATGAGGGATTCCAGAGGAGGTCTTCTTCCTCCACCCACAATCATTCCAAAACCCCTAGCGGGCTAGGCCATTGGTTGTTCTTCCCTAAGAGACCAGGGTTAAGTTTATTGCTTAGTGTTCGGCATAATGTCTTAATATCAAAGTTAACACATTAGTTAACATGTGAAACTCGCTTCACTTTGAACAGAAATCTTCCAGAATCAGCGTTGTTGTTGTATACACACATTTGTGTATAGGAGAGCCTAATAGTCATTCATCCTAGCAGCATCTAATGAAAGCACTAAGAACAAAGGGGCAGAGGTATAGTAGGCCCTCAAATAGCAAAGAATTTTAGTACCCCTGTAGACATCATAAAAATTGCCATGCATGAGACTTGTATAATATCTTTTGAGTAGTTAAAATTTGTATTACAGGAGGTTGGAAGACTGTAGGATAGCTCATAGATATATGGAACATTTAAACATCGCTTTGTGAGATGAAACATACTTAGACCATTGTTGTTTCATGCACTAATGAAAACTCGTTTTATCATCAGTAGATGTATACACTGCCACAAGGCACACATTAGTGTTAGTGTGGTGAATCAGTTCTAAGCGATTAGGTGCTTCACAAAACCCAGCCAGTCTAGGGTTTAATCTACAGGTATCACGAAAACACCTATTATGCAAGAGGATCCCCCGATTATTCTAGTGGTCAATATTTTTTGCTTTCACTCACAGTATGACACCAAGTTACCAGTAAATACATAAGGTCTTTTTAGGTTGCCAATGTAAACAAGGTCTAGTGAACATCTGGCTAAGACAGGTATACCATGCCTAACATACACCATTAATAATTTTCCACATTTGGTTCTATTTAGCAATACCAATTTACCACAGTGCCTATACTCGTATTATTTAGGATATTGAAACAATTCTTTTCAATAGCATGATGGAAGCTTACCATAAGTGAGTTTTCTTAGAATTATCTGCAAATCTAGATTGTGATATATAAGACTATAAGTTGATTTGATGGTTTTCATGTGGTTGGGAAGTGAGATTAGAGCCTAGAATTTTTATTGGGTAGATGGGGTCTATGAGTTAGTGTTTTAATGAGATCTTTCTTGTGTAATAAGGGAAAACTAAAATCAAAATGATTAAATTACAACACCCTTATATGGTTGTCCTAGAATGCAAAAAATTGGTTTCAAGGCCCTAATTAAGGAAGAATTCCAAACACATCAAAAGGGATTATCCACCACTTTGAAATCCAAATTCCAGCAACTTCACACTAAGAAATATGGGAAGGGTCTACGCTAGTTGATCATTGGATTGTTCCTATAATTATTGATAAAAGGGTAGGCTATCAGATATAATTTTCAGTCAACTTCTAAATGGAAAATCTAATCAAACAATAATGAATTACCATTAGCCTTTGTTGGAGTTTCTTCAGAATCTAATCTTTTGAATAGGAATGAAATGTCATAACCCGAGGTTTACCTTCCTAAAAGAAAACTTTGATTTAAGGATGATATTGAATCTACTATAAAAAAATAAGAGCCAACATCTCGTAATTCAAATGGAAAAGCCTTCAATTAATTTAGGCAATAATAGTGTCTAGTTCCTCATACAGTTAGACCACTCAAGGGGCATGAGATCCTTGACACACGGATAACCTCACAAGGTATAACTAATGGGATTCATCACCAATGAACAAACTAATCAACTCTATCATCAAATAGTTCATGACCAAAAATTCCAATATCAATCATGAAAGGCAAGCCAGGTCAGTGAAAGCAGTCATTGTTGAGGACCACACCAAGGTTAAATCCTCAAAAGAACTGGCCAATGCACCAACTATAAAGGGACCATTGATCTACCCGAAGGATCATTTAGTCAAACCAAGTGGTTGTATAGTGTATGCAGTATCCCTAAATAGGTGGCAAATTCTTGACACTCTAGTATTAAGGAAGCATATGTAAAAAAGTCAATATCAAAATCACCAACTACTAGAATTAAATAAACTGCATATTTTCATTCTCTTTATATAAATTTTACAGTGACACATGCTTTTTGTGCATTTTTCATCATTTACTATACCAAGTCAAGTAATGTCCAACTCCTATGATCCCACCCTTAATCATGTGTGCATATTACATTGATCATAAAATGATAGTTCATACAATTTAAGGACTGCAATTTGGGAAGAAACTGGTCAGTCAAGTCTATTGCATTTGAAATTCCTACACAAATAGATCCATTAAGGTGTTTGTGTTACAAACCATTTAATAAAAAAAAATCATGATGTCTGTGAGTAAAAAATAAGAGAAATATGTCTAGCTTTAGTGTAGATATTACTTCTTTATTTGATAGATTTGATCCATTTTTCTTAGCCCTATATACAAATGAGTTTATCATTGTTGGAATTTCTAAACAAACATGTTCATGGTGTAAGAAGATATTGACTAGTGAAGTTGACATGAAGGACATAAGAGGTTGGTAGGTTTTTTATGAAGTTTTCCTTGTGTAAGAAGATATTGACTAGTGAAGTTGACATGAAGGACATAAGAGGTTGGTAGGTTTTTTATGAAGTTTTCCTTGTACAAGGGATTTACACCTTGAAAATTTTAAAGATATTTAAAAGCACAAAAGGAAACAATGATCCAAGGTTATATTCTTCAACTTCACAGATAGTCAAAATAATGATGAAGCCCGTAGCCAAAGAGAAGTTTGAGGACATAGAAGGAGAGATTTGATTTGGTTAATAACACTTTCCTCGCAAAGAGGGAGCGTTAGTTTTTCCCTATTGCATCAGATACTTCTTTCTCCCATGTTGGTAATCATCTTTAGTAGCAAAGGCACAATAATCTAGATTTATGCAGGGTACTTGTGCAGTCATGATAAGGGTGCGGTTGAGGAGATTGAGGATGCAACACTAGAATGTCTAGGGTAATGCACTGCAATTATGTAGCAGATAGATTGAGAGGGTGCATGGATGCTATAAGTTTTCCCTGTTGCACCATTTATTGTTCTCTTTTACAGTGGCATAACAGTCAGCCAGCAAAGGCACACCAAAAACAACCACAGTAGTTTGGATTCCTGTGTAGGGTATTTGTATTATCATAATAAGGGTGTAGCTGAGGAAAATAGGGGTGCAACATTAGATTGTCTGTGTTAATTTTAGGTATGTTCTATGCTTAGCGCAATTTACTTCAATTTTTCCATATTAGCCTAATGGCAATATTCAGATCCAAAATCACGTCAGCATGATAGTAAAGTGCATATAGAACATAAACATAAATCACAGAAACCAAGCCAACACAAGAGGACACAAGATGTGGTGCCAACTAGGGACAAACCCCAATGTGGGGGAACCCTTGATCAATCTATATTCTTCAATAGTTCAGCAGAGAGAGAGAGAGAGAGTACATATACATCAGAAGTCAACACTTTGACTTGACAAGATAGAAGATCAGACATCTGAGATCTTCACCATGAAGATGACATAATGAGGTTGCAGATCTGATGACATGGACTGCAATTCTGAACTCAGGTGAAGGCATACTTCTTCAACTAATTCTCCAAGGTGATTCCATCACCATGTTGTGTCCAATGCAATGTTGCATCCATCCATGTTGCAACCATGCTGTATCCATCCTACATCCAACCATGCTTCATCCATCGCTATGACAATATCTCTGTCAAACCCATATTGCAGTAGCATCATACAACCCTCTAATAGTTTGAGATCTCAGCAGTATTATACACTACAACTCCATACATAGTGCTAATGATTTGAGCCCTCAAATATCCATACAAAATTGACTGTGATGTTATGGCATGCAACCTAACACATAGTCTTCAGGCAGCATATTCATTGTGCTTGTCCCCACACACAGTGACCCAATTAGCCTATAAACAGCAGTCACAAGCACCTCCTTACTGCACATTCTTCTTCTCTTTAAATCGACCGCAAGAACAATACTAACATGACCGAACAGTTATGCTGCCACCTACAACAATGTGACAATATCACAGATCTTTTGTTGTAATGTAATTACCCTTGTTGCAGTTTAGTTGTAGCATCTAAAGGTCTTTTCATATATAAAAGGAGGGATCCTTCAGTTAAGGCTTTCCTCCTTTATTTGCTGCAGCCAAGATGTCCTCCTTCAGGATTGTGACAAGGGCAGCGCTAGCCCTACTTTGACAGCGGAAGAGGGCACACTTGAATGCAACTTAAACTCCTTGATTGGTAAAGGATGTGTTAGACTCAGTCTTGTCAGTCCTCTATCAGAGTGAAATTCACCAAGGTTCATTTCTCATCATTTGCAGTCATCAAATGCCATTTTGGTCAAAAAGAGTCATTTTAATTCTTGAGTCCAGGGTTTTGTCTCCAGAAGTATGAAATAACGCTTGCAGGCCAGAAGGAGGTTCAGTAAGTTTTTATTACAGGAATTTCACCGTCAATAATGCGAGATTGATTCTTCTTCAAAACCCCGTTTTGAAGAAGAAATTATCAACTGTGTTTTTGTAATAAATTTGTCAAAATGTTTCGAAATTATATAGCTCTTCAATGGCAGCAGCTTTAGTTGCTCCTATCACTGCAAAAGCACAAACAGAAAGAACATCATGAGCACAAAGAGACAAAGCAAAATCAAACGAAACAGAGTTTGCATTCAAATGCTAGAATGCCAAAATTATACAGCTTGGTCAGTCGAATATCAGAAGATGAGGTTAAGAAGGTTATTGTGCTGAGTGCTTCTGCAAACAGACTGGCAAAGTTGAAGGAGAAAGCTGCGGAATATGTTGGTCTCCTCATGGAGGAGCTTGATCGAGATCATTTAGGATACATTGAGGTATGGCAGCTTGAAGCCCTACTACAGGGAATGGTGAACACTTATGGGAACGAGGATGTGATCAGCAGCACGAGACAACTTTTGAGTAGACATCTCATCATTCGTACTTGTTGAAGTTTCAAGGATCCAAATCTGTTATTCACAACATGACAAGATTGCCAGTGACAAAGAAGAAATCTAGAAGCAAAGCAAGAAGAGCTTTGCTATCTGCCCCAACATTAAAGGGAAAGGACAAGACACCAGGGAAAGTTAAATCTTATTTTATGTCTACTGGTAAAATTAGACAAAAGCAGTGTTTGGAGAATGAGAACCCAAATTCAATTCTAGCAAATAACATTGAAGACCTAGCTTTGAAAATGAAACTAGATGTTACTGATGATGCTGAAGGTTTCTCAACTCCAAAACGGTTATCCAATAGTGCAGGTGACATGGAAGCTTCTCAAAATTCCCAGCCTCGTGTTTTTACAAGAACAGCGATGGATGATGCTGCAGCTAATGCAATCCATTCAAATCCAAAGCATGGAAATAATTGAATAACGAAACTCACAGGAGCTTTCTCAATGCCTCGGATAAAGAAATGCTCTGTGAAAGCATAACCTTTCGAAGTATACAAAGTTCAGTAAAGGTGTCAAATATTGTTACATCTATGAATGCAACAAGAAGTAGAACAACAGTGGTGAAGTCTATGACTTTCCAGACTCTAAGAAAAGTAATGGAAAAATCTCCTTCAACAGATATTACACCATTAACAAAAGTTTGTGCGGACCTGAAGAAGCTTGAGATAAGTGGGGAGATAAATCATGTACCAGGTCATTTCTGTGGATCATCAAGGTGTGCTGCAAATGATCCCAACTATTCTTCACCTGCAAGTGCGCCTACTAAGAAGTATCTTTCTGCTCGGAGTCTCCAGCCTAATCAAGCTACTGAGACTATATCATTAAGGTGTCATACTAAACTGAAAGGAGATGCTCCAAGCTCTTCAAAGACAAAGGATTCTAGAAGTTTACTGAGACATCCTCCTTCCTCACATAGAAGGGCTCTTTTCTCTGAGCAAGATATTGAGAATGAAAATATTCCAGGGACTGGTGCACAGACATTGGATTTGGAACAAAACAAGGCCAAAATATCTACAGAGAATAATTCTGCTGAAAACCTGGGTTAAATATTTGTCTGAAAAGAGCAATCTTGAAGAAAATTTTCAGACATTTCAAATAAATGTATCCATTCCAATTAAAGGTGAGGAACAACAAGGCACTAAATTGGTCATGGAAGATGTCAAAATCTGTGGTTTTGATGTGTTAGGAAATGGCCTAGAGAATAACAAAGACAACAACTTCTACATAAAAGATATTTCTGAGGTAGGAGGATTAATGAAAGATCCAATGTCAATCAATCATGAACAGACTGAAAGTGTAGGAACAAAAAAATAATCTTATAGAAACCAAGGAGTGTGAATCTGGAGTGGAAGATCAGGTTGCTATTTGTGACCAGCATTGGAGATCAAGAGTGAATCAGACAAACAAAAATAAAGAAGCTAAGAGTTCCAATATAGATAAGCCCACTTTTTAGCAAGATGAAACAGTTATGCCAAATGATATCTTTGAGACGTTACAACAATGCTTTGAGTCTTTGCTTAAAGAGGGTGAAAGTGACATGAAAAGTAATTCTGAAGAAGAAGTTGAAATTGCAATTTGTGAAGATGGACAAAATGATTCTCATAAGGATATTCATGGGCAACCAGGTACAACCAATTTAGAAAAAAGATCAAGTGAAGCTCTGGTGGTTTCTAATGTTGAGGAAAAAGGAGCCATAGGTGAAACTGCCATTGAAGTTCAGGTGGTTTCTGAAGCAGAATGTGACATTAAAAATGTACAAAGGAAATGCTTCAAGACATGCGCCTAGCAGCTCCTGTCGCTGACATGGATCTAGCTACACTTTTCTCTGAATGGGCTTACAAAGGATACATTAAAAATTACTCCAGAGATTTACAAAGAGAAGGTGATTGTAGACTTGTTTCCATAGATATAGATGAAAGGCCCCTAAAGCGACCTCACTCTTGAAAAATAGAACATGAAAGTTTTACTTCTGACCAAAGTGCTCTAGTGAGCCCAAGGATATGATGGAGTGGGTCTCGTGGTGTGTTCTTAAACAGTAGCTTAAGAAAGTCTTGGCATTTTTTCTGGGGTCTATGTCAGCTGCTATTTTATTGGTAAAGGCCACACTATTGCCAAGCGGGGTTGATCTTTCCCTACTCTCTATCCTCATTAAAGCTGTTGGTGAACAAGAGATGCTAGTGCAGGTTACAGCATTTGTTTCTCTGATGTACGTGTGCATCTGCACATATTTTCCTCTTTTCAATCTTGGAATTTTCACTTTATATTCCTTGACACCTGGCCCTTCATTTCATAACATCTGGCGAGTGAAGTTGTTAAGTTTCTTCCCTGTAGTAACAAAGAGGACAAAACTGGTGATTTTTCAGACTAAGACTGTGTTATGAGTTTGAGTGGCGCGTAGAGCACATGGCGCGACGCACATGGGCCGCGCAGCGCACTGGGCGTGATCATCCAGTGCAAAATATACACTGGCGCGGCGCACATGGTGTGCGTGGCGCACATGGAGAATGGCGCGGTGCACAGGCCCGAAAGCACTAAATTTTGCCTTTTTTCCCTCAAATTGCATAAGGAATTCGCCACTTAGCGCTGGAGTTTCTAATCACCCTTTCTGAGGCAAGAGAGGGTTGCTCCATTTTGGGATATTCAAGAGAAGATTGTTAAAGATCAGTGGGGAATTAGCTGGAAATGTAAACAACGATAACACCAGAGATCCATCATTCTCGTTCGATATGCTCGATGCAATCTTTAAGTCTACTGAAGATGAGGAAGGAATGATGGCTTAGAAGAAAAGTAACAGTCGATAAGAGAATAATACACTCATGAGGAATTCTAGTTATAAACGCGTTGCCAAAATTGAAAGGCAATGTAATGAAGATCCAGCAAGGATCAATAACAATGAGAGATGCATGTGTGGAAGATCTCTCAAGATAGGTGTTTTCAATGCTGAAAATTAAGAAGCCGAAGCCACATATGGGAAGCATAAATAATTTCATCTATCCTTTCAGTCTGCAATGTCATCTGCAGCATCGTGTTCTTCTAATTATACTAGTGATTCCACCTTCAGAAACTCATATTTATCTTCAGATGCAGTCTCTATACAAATATAGTTCCTCTATTTGTACTGCTAAAACAAAAGGGAATTCTCATCATGTGGGTCGTGAAGGCAGAGCATGGAAACGGGTTGTTGGCGATCGAGATTTACATGGAAAATCATCAATCGGAGATGGATATTTTCGAACTACTGAGATACCTTTCAACCCTGCAGATCATACTAAGATGAAGTTAAAGTCCAAAAGGCGTAAATATTCTAAGAAGCACAAGCACCCAAACTCTCCAGGCAGGAGGGCCACATGTTTTCTGAATTCTCTGTTCATGATTGGGGGCACCAAGAAGCCAAAGCTTTCGTCATCTTCTTTTAAGCGACTCCCATCCATGTTATTCCTGTGAAAGAAAACCCATCTCCACGTATTCATCTTCTTCTTCAGTCTAATCCAGGTGATGCATGAGATAAGAATCCAGAGGGTCAAAGAAGAGGCACGTAACTTTCTACCCAACAATTGTACTTTTGAATTACGAATCTCGCCCTTGTGGGGAGACGTGTCTCCATAGAATGCAATAAAATCCAACCCCTAGTCCAAATCCCCCTTATTATCCACATTCACATCTGTTTACCAATGCCTACAAGCTTCCACTGAGTAGCAAAGAATCGAAACTTCATATTCCTAAGTAGGACAGCAATTGACCATCAATAGACAGTTGAGATATCTTTAAAGACAACTGGTCAAACTGAAATCGTTTGCCAGACGAGACTCTGGGAAGTAATCAATACAAAACAGAAAATCGTGGTAAGGAAATATTTTATGCTAATTTTGTTCCAGATACAGTTGAACGCAAAACTGTGGCTGTTGAGGGGTACAAGGCACAAAGTGAGATGGTGATTGAACGTCTGGACAGATTGATCAGTGCGTGGAAGAAAGGAAGGAATATGTTGCGGTTGAAAGTATGCATTTGAGTCTGAATTTTCTGATGGGGCTCATGAGAGGGTATCCATCCATTATACATTGCGAACGAAGCGAAACGTTTAGAGCGCTTGGCAATTCGTTGCTAAGTATATGACCTTTGGTCCTGCACAGAACAAATATGTTACATACATCCGGGCGATTCAGGATTACCTGTGTAAACGAGCTGGCCAACAGAGAGTTCCAAAAGTCAATAATATTAATGAGAATCAAAGTGTTGCCTCCAGACATGCTACAATATTTAGTTGTTTACGCATAAGAGATACAGGCGAAACACCTCTATAACCCAGTGACAAATACAGTAAGGAGTAAATGAAGAGTATCACAATGTCTGTGCTGCAGATTCAATTAGCTCGAAGGGTATGTTTGAAACTTATTCAGAGACAGAGGTCCTTGTGGGCATTTCATGGCACTTGTTAATGATGATGGATCTGGCGCTAACTATAAAAAATGATTTTAAACGGCAAAAGAGAAGGTGAAAGGTCAAAAGCCCAATTAAATGAAGAATACCTACCATGACCGAAAAATAGGAAACGATGGTCTATTTCTGACTTCAGTTACAATTTCAAGGGATTCACACCTACAGATGTCACTTTTTCAAATCCGAGCAAAATGTAACGCTGCTCCTTTAGCGATGGATGGCTTTTCATCTTTAGTTAGTAATGATTAAATCATCCCATATTCTGAATCAATTCATTTTTTGATAGAGTGAGTCTATTTATTGTATAGAAAGTTTTTGAAGAAGTTTTGAGTTCTGGCAAATAGTGGGAGAGTTGTGAAGGAAAACTTCATTGTACAGTTTTTGACAGGGATTTAATGAAAGATACAGCTCTGACTCCTGAGATTCTTGTGGTGTGAATTTAGCATTTGTCTTTTCCTTTGTTTCATATGTAGCTTGTTATGTTTCCATTTCATTTCATAATCATTTCTAAATGAATACTTTTAAGTGAGAAAGGCAGAATCCAGTTTGTTGCTCTGCCTTGGGAAGGTATTCATGTTTTTTGTTTTCTTCTGTTTGATAAGGATTCATCTATTTCCCTTGTCAACCTCTCAGCATTCTTTTCATTCCATATAATTTCAAAATTGAATGCTAAATTTATTGCCTGTCTCGCCTCCTGCGATAATTTGTGTCTCAGATTTAATCTCCCTGCTCACGCTATTCTCAATCCCACGCTACCCAGAAAACCCAGTCATTTATCAAATTACCCCTTTTCCTATCCATTTACTAGCCTAAATTCAGTTCCCATTTTTAGTCATCTCGCACCCGATTGCTCATTTTATCGAGATTGACTGGAGAGAGCTCTCTCCTGTCCTCGTAGGGCTAGCTATGAGGCTAAGCTTGGTTTGATGTTGCCTCGAGTTTTGCCTTCTTCAGCCTGAGGCAGATTCGAGTGCTAACATAGTGGCGACCATACTGGGGAGGAAAATGGTTTGCTTGAAGATTGTGTTGCCCCAGCACATATCTCAAGTTCAGAGCTGATTGTTGATGGTGAACAACGATTAGACATAAGAAGACGGCTGAAATCATTCACCTGGCGACTCCATTCACTGAAGAATCCAGCAATCGGTGCTTCATGGTGACTCCACTGCAGAGAGATGAGTAGCGGTAAGATTTTCAAGATGAATCGGATTGCAAGAAGATACGCTCCCATGAGTCGAGATCACATCCCAGGTTTTCCAAATAAAATGCCCAAGATAGATTGGTCAAAGAATTTGCCTATGTTCAGAAATGTGGAAGGTAATTACGTTGCTCTTCATCTGGTGAAATTTCACTTTCATGTGCATAGATTAAAGATCAATTTTCCTGAAGACTGTTTGATGAAAATGTTTATGGCTACCCTGGAAGATGAAGCCTGATCTTGGTATGAAAGTTTGCCACCTGCTTCCATTTATTGTCTAAAGGATTTTCATTCAATATTCTTTGAGAAGTATAAAGAATCTTATCCATCATTAAATTTAGTTCAGGATAGTTGCAAGCATGCTTATGGTTTTATTGAGAGCCTTGAAAAATACTATGAGGATGATAATTGTATGGGTGAAGAAATCATGGAAGCCCTGTATGAAAATCCCTTTCAGCAGCGTAAAGAAGATCATGAAAATTTGCAGCATGATCAAGATTATAGTACGGTGGAAGATGAAAGAATTCTGCATCTTGACAGTCAACATGAATTATATGAAATAGATCAGCAGGTTGAAGAGTTCCATATGGCTGAAGGTGATGAAAGAAAAAGTGTCGGTTCAGATCTATCAATAGAAGAAGACGGCATGCAAGTAAGTTCAGTTCTAATTGCAGAATGTGATAATGTCAGGACAACTATTTCAGTTCCAGATTCAGTTTATGATCACCAAGAATGCCAAGTACAGAATCCTATGAAAGAGAACTTTGTTGTTCAAAATCATCTGGGATGCAGAAGACACAGTTATGGATCCAAACGTTCTCAGTTCATTAGAATAGAGCCTTCATGAGGAGGTAATCCAGTCAGTGCATGAACAACAAAATGAGACCTTCGTTCAACTAAGCGAAAAGGTTCCTTTGGATGAATCTTTAGTAGATGGTAGAAATGTCATTTGTGCGCTTCAAGAATCATATGAAGTTTCTCTTCTTATGATTAATGAATGTAATAAGGAACATGAAAACCTGGCTGTCATATCATATGAAGATGACCTATAGTACATTCACACCATAGAAGATCAAAACATTCATGACTTCCATTTAGATTCCTCTTCATATGTTTCATGCGTTGAAATGTTTTTCCAAGAAGATATCAGCTCATCTACCTGTTTAGAGTTTTTTGAAGCCCAGGAGCATACTTTTACTGAAGTGCATGATGAAGGAAGATCAGAATTTTAAGCAAAGGACACCTTGTTTCTTCAGTAGGAACAAAATATTCATGGTTTTCACGATCCAATGGCAGATTTATTGCAGTCAGCAGTGAAGGTGATCATTGTAGTGTTCAGTGATGAAGGAGATCATGTTAAATTAACTTTTTGGAGACCCAGTTATAAGCATCTACTGTTGACCAGAAGATCTAACAGGAAGAATCAGTCAAGAATCCATCTTCTTGATTGGTTGCATTGTCATTTTGATATAGTTTGAGGATATATGGCCTTGTAAGAAACATAGGTGGCCATGTATTGCCACCAAGCTTTAAGTTTTAAGTCTAGGTCTTTGCCATTTTGAGTTAGTTTGTTAGAGTCAAGTTTCTCAGTCATTTCAGTTTGCATTGAGTCAGTTTGAGTCAAGTTTCAACCAATAAATTAAGTCATGTTGGTTTGTCGGAATAATGGACTCCATAGCCCAATGGACGAAGGCACTTTCTGCTCTCCCAAAGATCTGTTGTTCTTGGCACCTCCACGGAGTGGCAGCTGCCATCCCAATTGGAGCCAATGTTAGACTCAGTCTTGTCAGTCCTCTGTCAGAGTGAAATTCACCAAGGTTCATTTCTCATCATTTGCAGTCATCAAATGCCATTTTGGTCAAAAAGAGTCATTTTAATTCTTGAGTCCAGGGTTTTGTCTCCAGAAGTGTGAAACAACACTTGCAGGCCAGAAGGAGGTTCAATAAGTTTTTATTTCAGGAATGTCACCGTCAATAATGCGAGATTGATTCTTCTTCAAAACCCCATTTTGAAGAAGAAATTATCAAATGTGTTTTTGTAATAAATTTGTCAAAATGTTTCGAAATTATACAGCTCTTCAATGGCAGCAGCTTTAGCTGCTCCTATCGCTGCAAAAGCACAAACAGAAAGAACATCATCAGCACAAAGAGACAAAGAAAATCAAACGAAACAGAGTTTTCATTCAAATGCTACAATGCAAAAATTATACAACTTGGTGGGCCGAATATCAGAAGATGAGGTTCAGAAGGTTATTGTGTTGAGTGCTTCTGCAAACAGACTGGCAAAGTTGAAGGAGAAAGCTGTGGAATATGCTGGTCTCCTCATGGAGGAGCTTGATCGAGATCATTTAGGATACATTGAGGTATGGCAGCTTGAAGCCCTACTACAGGGCATGGTGAATACTTATGGGAACGAGGATGTGATCAGCAGCCCGAGACAACTTTTGAGCAGACATCTCATCATTCGTACTTGCTGAAGTTTCAAGGATCCAAATCTGCTATTCACAACATGACAAGATTGCTAGCGACAGAGAAGAAATCTAGAAGCAAAGAAAGAAGAGCTTCGCTATCTTCCCCAACATTAAAGGGAAAGGACAAGACACCAGGGAAAGTTAAATCTTATTTTATGTCTACTGGTAAAATTAGACAAAAGCAGTGTTTGGAGAATGAGAACCCAAGTTCAATGCTAGCAAATAACATTGCAGACCTAGCTTTGAAAATGAAAATAGATGTTACTGATGATGCTGAAGGTTTCTCAACTCCAAAACGGTTATCCAATAGTGCAGATGACATGGAAGCTTCTCAAAATTCCCAGCCTCATGTTTTTACAGGAGAAACGATGGATGATGCTGCAGCTAATGCAATCCATTCAAATCGAAAGCATGGAAATAATCGAATAACGAAACTCACGGGAGCTTTCTCAATGCCTCGGATAAAGAAATGCTCTGTGAAAGCAGAACCCTTTCGAAGTATACAAAGCTCAGCAAAGGCGTCAAATATTGTTACATCTATGAATGCAACAAAAAGTAGAACAATAGTGGTGAAGTCTATGACTTTTCAGACTCCAAGAAAAGTAATGGAAAAATCTCCTTCAACAGATATTACACCATTAACAAAAGTCTGTGCGGACCTGAAGAAGCTTGAGATAAGTGGGGAGATAAATCATGTAGCAGGTCATTTCTGTAGATCATCAAGGTGTGCTGCAAATGATCCCAACTATTCTTCACCTGCAAGTGCGCCTACTAAGAAGTGTCTTTCTGCTCAGAGTCTCCAGCCTAATCAAGCTACTGAGACTATATCATTAAGGTGTCATACTAAACCGAAAGGAGATGCTCCAAGCTCTTTAAAGACAAAGGATTCTAGAAGTTTACTGAGACATCCTCCTTCCTCACATAGAAGGGCTCTTTTCTCCGAGCAAGATATTGAGAATGAAAATATTCTAGGGACTGGTGCACAGACATTGGATTTGGAACAAAACAAGGTCAAAATATCTACAAAGAATAATTCTGCCGAAAACTTGGGTTAAATATTTGTCTGAAAAGAGCAATCTTGAAGAAAATTTTCAGACATTTCAAATAAATGTATCCATCCCAATTAAAGGTGAGGAACAACAAGGCAGTAAATTGGTCACGGAAGATGTCGAAATCTGTGGTTTTGATGTGTTAGGAAATGGCCTAGAGAATAACAGAGACAACATCTTCTACATAAAAGATATTTCTGAGGTAGGAGGATTAATGAAAGATCCAATGTCAATCAATCATGAACATAATGAAAGTGTAGGAACAAAAAATAATCTTATAGAAACCGAGGAGTGTGAATCTGGAGTGGAAGATCAGGTTGTTATTTGTGACCAGCATTGGAGATCAAGAGTGAATCAGACAAACAAAAATAAAGAAGCTAAGAGTTCCAATATAGATAAGCCCATTTTTTATCAAGATGAAACAATTATGCCAAATGATATCTTTGAGACGTTACAGCAATGCTTTGAGTCTTTGCTTAAAGAGGGTGAAAGTGACATGAAAAGTAATTCTGAAGAAGAAGTTGAAATTGCAGTTTGTGAAGATGGAAAAAATGATGCTCAAAAGGATATTCATGGGCAAGCAGGTACAACCAATTCAGAAAAAGATCAAGTGAAGCTCTGGTGGTTTCTAATGTTGAGGACGAAGGAGCCATAGGTGAAATTGCCATTGAAGTTCAGGTGGTTTCTGAAGCAGAATGTGACATTAAAAATGTACAAAGGAAATGCTTCAAGACATGCGCCTAGCAGCTCCTGTCGCTGACATGGATCTAGCTACACTTTTCTCTGAATGGGCTTACAAAGGATATATTAAAAATTACTCCAGAGATTTACAAAGAGAAGGTGATTGTAGACTTGTTTCCACAGATATAGATGAAAGTCCCCTAAAGCGACCTCACTCTTGCAAAATAGAACATGAAAGTTTTGCTTCTGACCAAAGTGCTCCAGTGAGCCCAAGGATATGATGGAGTGGGTTTGGCAGTCTGTTCTTAAACAGTAGCTTAAGAAAGTCTTGGCATTTGTTCTGGGGTCTATGTCAGCTGCTATTTTATTGGTAAAGGCCACACTATTGCCAAGCAGGGTTGATCTTTCCCTACTCTCTATCCTCATTAAAGCTGTTGGTGAACAAGAGATGCTAGTGCAGGTTACAGCATTTGTTTCTCTGATGTACGTGTGCATCTGCACATATTTTCCTCTTTTCAAGCTTGGAATGTTCACTTTATATTCCTTGACACCTGGCCCTTCATTTCATAACATCTGGTGAGCGAAGTTGCTAAGTTTCTTCCCTGTAGTAATAAAGAGGACAAAACTGGTGATTTTTCAGACTAAGACTGTGTTATGAGTCTGCGCGGCGCGTAGAGCACATGGCGCGGCGCACATGGGCCACGCGACGCACTGGGCGTGATCACCCAGTGCAAAATATACACTCGCGCGGCGCACATGGAGAATGGCGCGGCGCACAGGCCCGAAAGCACTGAATTTTGCCTTTTTCCCTCAAATTGCATAAGGAATTCGCCACTTAGTGTTGGAGTTTCTAATCACCCTTTCTGAGGCAAGAGAGGGTTGCTCCATTTTGGGATATTCAAGAGCAGATTGTTAAAGATTAGTGGGGAATTAGCTGGAAATGTAAACAGCGATAACACCAGAGATCCATCATTCTCATTCGATATGCTCGATGCAATCTTTTAGTCTACTGAAGATGAGGAAGCAATTATGGATTAGAATAAAAGTAACAGACGATAAGAGAATAATACACTCATGAGGAATTCTAGTTATAAACGCGTTGCCAAAATTGAAAGGCAATGTAATCAAGATCTAGCAAGGATCAATAACAATGAGAGATGCATGTGTGGAAGATCTCTCAAGATAGTTGTTTTCAATTCTGAAAATTAAGAAGTCGAAGCCACATATGGGAAGCATAAAGAATTTCATCTATCCTTTCAGTCTGCAATGTCATCTGCAGCATCGTGTTTTTCTAATTATACTAGTGATTCCACCTTCAGCAACTCATATTTATCTTCAGATGCAGTCTCTATAAAAATATAGTTCCTCCATTTGTACTGCTAAAACAAAAGGGAATTCTCATCATGTGGGTCGTGAAGGCAGAGCATGGAAACGGGTTGTTGGCGATCGAGATTTACATGGAAAATCATCAATCGGAGATGGATATTTTCGAACTACTGAGATACCTTTCAACCCTGCAGATCATACTAAGATGAAGTTAAAGTCCAAAAGGCGTAAAGATTCTAGGAAGCACAAGAACCCAAACTCTCCAGGCAGGAGGGTCGCACGTTTTCTGAATTCTCTGTTCATGTTTGGGGGCACCAAGAAGCCAAAGCTTTCGTCATCTTATTTTAAGCGAATCCCATCCATGTTATTCCTCTGAAAGAAAACCCATCTCCACGTATTCATCTTCTTCTTCAGTCTAATCCAGGTGATGCATGAGATAAGAATCCAGAGGGTCGAATAAGAGGCACGTAACTTTCTACCCAACAATTGTACTTATGAATTACGAATCTCGCCCTTGTGGGGAGAAGTGTCTCCATTGAATGCGGGAAAATCCAACCCCTAGTCCAAATCCCTCTTATTATCCACATTCACATCCGTTTACCAATGCCTACAACCTTCCACTGAGTAGCAAAGAATCGAAACTTCATATTCCTAAGTAGGATGGAAATTCACCATCAGCAGATAGCTGAGATATCTTTATAGACAACTGGTCAAACTGAAATCGTTTGTCAGACGAGACTCTGGGAAGTAATCAATTCAAAACGGACAATCGTGATAAGGAAAGCTTTTATGCTAATTTTGTTCCAAATATAGTTGAATGCAAAACTGTGGCTGTTGAGGGTTACAAGGCACAAAGTGAGATGGTGATTGAACGTCTGGACAGATTGATCAGTGCGTGGAAGAAAGAAAGGAATATGATGTGGTTGAAAATATGCATTTGAGTCTGAATTTTGTGATGGTGCTCATGAGAGGGTCTCCATCCATTATACATTGCGAACGAAGCGAAACGTTTAGAGCGCTTGGCAATTTTTTGCTAAGTATATGACCTTTGGTCCTACACAGAACAAATATGTTACATACATCCGGGCAATTCAGGATTTCCTGTGTAAACGAGCTGGCCAACAGAGAGTTCCAAAAGTCAATAATATTAATGAGAATCAAAGTGTTTCCTCCAGACATGCTACAATATTTAGCTATTTACACATAAGAGATACAGGTGAAACACCTCTATAACCCAGTGACAAATACAGTAAGGAGTAAATGAAGAGTATCACAATGTTTGTGCTGTAGATTCAATTAGCTCGAAGGGTATGTTTGAAACTTATTCAGAGACAGAGGTCCTTGTGGGCGTTTCATGGCACTTGTTAATGCTGATGGATCTGGCGCTAACTATAAAAATTGGTTTTAAATGGCAAAAGAGAAGGTGAAAGGTCAAAAGCCCAATTAAATGAAGAATACCTACCACAGCCGAAAAATAGGAAACGATGGTCTATTTCTAACTTTAGTTACAATTTCAAGGGATTCACACCTACAGATGTCACTTTTTCAGATCCGAGCAAAATGTAACGTTGATCCTTTAGCGATGGATGGCTTTTCATCTTTAGTTAGTAATGATTAAATCATCCCATATTCTGAATCAATTCATTTTATGATAGAGTGAGTCTATTTATTGTATAGAAATTTTTTGAAGAAGTTCTGAGTGCTGGCAAACAGTGGGAGAGCTGGAGAGCTGTGAAGGAAAACTTCACTGTACAGTTTTTGACAGGGATTTAATGAAAGATACAGCTCTGACTCCTGAGATTCTTGTGATGTGAATTTAGCATTTGTCTTTTACTTTGTTTCATATGTAGCTAGTTATGTTTCCATTTCATTTCATAATCATTTCTAAATGAATACTTTTAAGTGAGAAAGGCAGAATCCAGTTTGCTGCTCTGCCTTGGGAAGGTATTCATGTTTTGTGTTTTCTTCTGTTTGATAAGGATTCATCTATTGCCCTTGTCAACCTCTCAGCATTCTTTTCATTCCATATAATTTCAAAATTGAATGCTAAATGTATTGCCTATCTCGCCTCCTGAGATAATCTGTGTCTCGGATTTAATCTCCCTGCTCACGCTATTCTCAATCCCACGCTACCCAGAAAACCCAGTCATTTATCAAATTACCCCTTTTCCTATCCATTTACTAGCCTAAATTCAGTTCCCATTTTTAGTCATCTCGTACCCGATTGCTCATTTTATCGAGATTGACTGGAGAGAGCGCTCTCCTATCCTCGTAGGGCTAGCTACGAGGCTAAGATTGGTTTGATGTTGCCTCGAGTTTTTCCTTCTTCAGCCTGAGGCAGATTCGAGCGCTAATGTGATGGAACCTCCTTATTGGACTGCGGCTAGGGCAAATAGGAGGCTCATCAATCTTCGGATTAGGGCTCCTAGACTAGGATGTGTAGAAGTTCCTCTTGACTACATTTAGACTGCGAATTAGATCCCTTCCTTGGAAAACATATAAATCTCTTCCTTGACTGAGTCTAGGGCACGCTAGAACACCACTTCATGACAGCATATAAACCCTCATTGACTCCGGCTTTGAGTGGCATATAGAAGGCCAGATCTTACTACAAAGATGCTCTCCTTGACTGCATCCTAGATGTCTACTATGACTCCTCCAGGACAATGTTTAGGTCACATAAGGATCTCTGCGTTTAGGGAAAATCACAATGTTAGAACTTCTCCTTGTTGCATTTATAGAAGCCTCCTCCATGATTGAGTTGAGGTCTTTATTTCATGACTGCTAGGGAAGCGTTAGGGCTTCTTCATTAGGGCAGTGTTAGGGCTTCATTAGGGCAGTGTTAGAACTTCTCCAGTAGAGTAGTGATAGGGCTTCATTAGAGCAGCAGAGAGCCAAGGGCACTCCTTCTAGATCTCTCCTTCATCAAAACCCAAAACAGAAATGAAGAGAGATCAAAAGAGTGTGTGTCAAAATGACTTGAAGGCCACCTCTATTTATATTAAAATGTTGAGGACAAGTGGGGGAAATTTGGTTGCTAGCCGACCTTGATGAATTGTCATATAACACAAATAAATTCATATCTCCATGAATACATGTTGGAATCGAATGATCTTTAGATTAATCCTACACCTCTTGACGAGAGGAATCCACAAAAAATATCAGTTTCCATAGATAAGAAGACCCACGTGGACTTTGGCCTTAGTTTCCAATTTTAACACTCCCTCTCAACTAGGGAGAACTCCATCTGCTAATCCATCTGCCAGTATATACTATCTCTACCATCAATGCCCTGCACTGCTCTGCTGAACTATGAAGAAGAAGAGGTGATCAAGAATGTATCATACCATCCTCTACTAACCTAAATCAGTCCCAAATAAAAGAGTCTCTAATAGCACTCTTACTGACCTGAAGTCAATCCCAGTGAAGAGAGTGTGTCATACCACACTTACTGATCTAAAATCAAGTCCAAATAAAGAGAGTGTCTTATACCACTCTTATTGACCCGCAGTCAGTTCCAAAATAGAGTGATTTATATCAATCTTACCGACCCGAAGTCAGTTCCAATTGATCCCACATCAATATCATCCTAGCATAAGGAGTACGATAGTTACACGATGCATCCATTGGTACTACTATGGTCCCTATCCTCATTTCCCTACTCATTAGTTAGATGAGAGGTACTTCCCATGAGTCCCAGACTACATGGGTAGGATGTCTTAGCAGGAGAAGGATGAACCACTCATCTTGCCAACATGTCACCGGGGGTTATCCCAGGGGAAGGTTGAACCACTCACCCTGTACACAACAAATCACAAGGGGAAGGCTCAACCGCCCACCCTATGATTGTATCTCAGTAGGAGAAGGATGAACCACTCATCCTGCCTACATAGCAGACCAGTAGGGGAAGGCTGAACCACTCACCCTATGGTTGCTCATTACTCCAAGAAGTACCGGCAAGCCCCCTAGAGCTCCCAAAGCTCAATGTCCATATCATAAATGACCCTTAGGAGAGGGTCTCTCCATGACCCCTGGTCATTCTCAGAAAGTCAAGGATTTGACCTTTCCCAGGGACTTCATATGAATATCGGCGTCCTGCACATCATTCCTAGAGTGATGGAGCCTTCTTGCTCCCTGTTGCACCATATCTCAGATAAAGTGGTACTTTATGTCTTTATGCTTGGAGTGATCATAGAACACGAGATTCCTCAACAATCGAATCCCCCTCTGGTTGTCCCAAAATATCACGATGGTATTCAGCACGTGTGCAAACAGCTAACAAAAGAGCTTCCACTACCAGAAAGCTTCACAAGAAGCCATACTCACAGCTATGTATCCAGCCTCATCGGTGCTCAAAACAACCAAATTTTGCTTCCTGCTCATCCAGGATATTGAAGAAGAACCTAAAGAGAACCAGCACCCATAAGTGCTCTTGCGATCCTCCACAATTGAATGTAGCTTAAACTCCTTGATTGGTAAAGGATGGAACCTCCTTATTGGGTTGCAGCTAGGGCAGATAGGAGCCTCATCAATCTGCGGATTAGGGCTCCTATACTAGACTACATATGAGCACCTCTTGACTATGTTTATACTGTGGATTAGATCCCTTCCTTGGATATCATATAAATCTCTTCCTTAACTGCATCTAAGGAACGCTAGAACACCATCTCATGACATCGTATAAACCCTCATTGACTGTGGCTTGGAGTAACATACAGAAGGCCAAATCTTGCTATGAAGATACTCTCCCTGACTGTGCCCTAGATGTCTTCTATGGCTCCTCCAAAACAATGTTTAGGTCACATAAGGACCTATGCATTTAGGGAAAATGACAAAATTAGAACTTCTCCTTGCTGCACTTATAGAAGCCTCCTCCATGACTATGTTGAGGTCTTTATTTCATGACTTCTAGGGCAGTGTTAGGGCTTCTTCATTAGAGCAATGTTAGGGCTTCATTACGACAGTGTTGGAGATATCCATTAGGGCAGCGTAGAGCCTAGGTCACTCCCTCTAAATCTCTCCCTCATCAAAACCCAAAATAGAAATGAAGAGAGATCAGAAGAGTGTGTGTCAAAAAGACTTGAAGGCCACCTCTATTTATAGTAAAATGCTGAGGACAAGTGGGGGCAATTTGGTTGTTGGCCGACCTTGACAAATTGTCACATAACACAAATAAATTCATATCTCCATGAATACATGTCGTAATCAAATGATATTTAGATCAATCCTACACCTCTTGACAAGAGGAATCCACAAAAAATATTAGTTGTCATAGATAAGAAGACCCACATGGAGTTTGGCCCTAGTTGACAATTTTAAGAGTCTGTGATGCGAAATTGTAATTATGTAAGAGAACTTTGAGAGTGCACACACATGCCTTCCATGATGCATGCGCCAACCTCAACCACTTCTAGCTTTATGGTTGTCTTTCTAAATTTAACATTCCAATTTAAGAATAGATGCTTTTCTTCTTTTGGAGTTTGAAATCGAGATTTAGAAGTAGGTTTTTTTTAGCTTCAATTAGCTTTTATTCTAAATTATATTAAACACACGAGCCAGGGAAACTTCCAATTTTAGGGACATCATACTTCCCTAGACAGATTTAGATAATGGTTTTTCTTTTATAACTTTTAGCACCCACAGGGATGGGCTATTTTGTCTTCTCCTCTAACCTTCCTCTTCTATATTATATAAAGAAGGCAAGGTAGAGGTGGTTATTTTTTTAATGCTTTTAAGCATGAGATTGAGTTGTGCTTTTGATTTTGATAGTACTATTAAGCTATAGCAGTGTGTCATTTTCCCAAATTGAATAAAAAACAGATTGTAGTTTTGGAAGTTTAGTTTTGTACACTCTGTCCTATATTTTCAGTATGATGTGTTAGTAGATTACATATAATTTTTTTTTACTTTTGATGGCCCCTAAATTTTTATGTTTTAGCTTCTTGGGTTTTTTTATTGCAAACTCTGCCTACTATGGTCTGAAAATTTTAAGAAGGCCTACATAATATTATCTCATCCACCACGGTTTCATTATCCTTGTGGTATGCACCAACCTGATGGCATGAATCTCAAAGGAATGAGATTGGGTGCAAACTCCAGGTAAGCTAGAGGAATTTTGAGCTATATAGTTCAACCCTTGACCTTGGAATGTGTTTCTCAAAGCACTTCCAACAAACCAATAAAATACAAAGTTACAAAAACCTTCATCTTATTCAGGCCTGCAAATTCTCAAGCTAGGAGTCTTATTTCCTTTATTTGGTGTTGTTATGTTATGAATGGATATTGTCTTGGAAAAATATAGTTTTTTTCCATGGGAAAAAACTTTAGGTTTGATATTTCTAGGAGGAAATAAAAAATATACATTATCCTTGGCCTTTTAGCCCAGAAAATATGTTATTGTTGTCAATAGCATGTCCCAGACACTACTTATTGCAATCCTCCAACAGAGACATTTAGATAAACATCAGAGAATCACAAAACTTACCTCAAATACTTAGTCGTCCTAAACCCTTAATAGCATTCCTAATCTATTTTTATAAGAAAAATATAGAAATGTCATATTCTAGACTATTTAAAAAGGGAGTTCACTGAAACCAAGGGTCCATATTTAAATTCTTGAACTGTGATGATTTCTTCCTATAGAGACAAGGCATCCCTTGAAAACAGTTCCGCATTTATATTAAATTACCAATATATGCGAAGAAGAAAGCTAGACTAAAACCTTCTTTTAATCTCCACAACTCTGCTCATGACTAAGCTCAAAACCAAATTTGCTATCATATTTTTTCCACTAGCACAATCTATTAATAATTTAGAGCCTCCCAATAATTAAAGTTTGACAATTCCCCTATCTACAACATATTTCATCAAAAGAAACAAGGCATAGAGCTCAGCTCGATTCTTAGTTCCATGTCCAGCCTAATGTTTTATATTAATTTAATGGTAAAGTGATAGAAATAAAATGCAGCCATAACAAAAATGATACTTGGTCCCTTCACCAATTATGGAGAAACCCTATAGGCCCATGAAAAAATTACACGTGAGGAAAGGACTGTAGATTTTCTGACTAGAGTGAGACATAGTTTTGACGAAGAGTGAATGGGCTCTAGACAATTTCAGACTTTGATATCCTTGTCAAAATGAAAAATAAGATTAAATGATAACCATAAGATTTTTATTCACATGATGTATATTTTTTAAGTACAGAGATCATCGTCATGATAAACCCTTTTAAGACACACAATTATTCATCAAATATGTTTTCTTCAGATGAGATGTTCGCTTCTTACTATCAAACCTGCATGAAGGAGGAGTTGGTGGATTATGCATTGGAGGAGGGGATTTTCAACAAATTTGGTCTAGCGCAAGGATTTTATCCATTAACATTTGAAGGTTAGATCGAAAGGTCACCATACCTCGGTTTTTGGGCCTACCAGGTCTTTAAAAAGAAAAGTTAATAATCTGATAAGGCATCCATCTAGAAATTCAGAGGCCCTAACCCCTTACTCCAATTGTGGATTGTTTGGGTCCTCTAGTTTTGGCAGCCTAGAGCTCAAGGCCATTTATGAGGGGCTGGAAGACTCTTCTTGGGGTTATCTAGCTTTGAGTTTGGTTTCCCTTTCATCCTAGAGATCAGAGAAATACATGCAATGTATTATGACTTTCTTAGGGTTTTCAAAAGTTTCAGAAGTTATGACTTTCTCCGGTTTTTTTTTTGCTTCTCCTTCATCTCAAGTTCCATAGGCTTTGCGCTTCTGTACAAATTGGTGAAGGAGAGCCTTGCCTCGATGGAAAACGAAGTTCAAACTGATGTTGAGAATATTTGAATCCATCTGCCCATTTTGAGAGTGACACAATTAAAAATTACTAACATAAATGGCTAATTCATATACTTGTTGTACTTATTATTTGGTCATATTTTTATTCTTGCACTATAGTAGCAATTTACATTAATCATTATTAATTTTGTCACTTATTATCTAGTCATATATTTTATATCTAAACTAAATTAGTCGTTTAAGTTAGTCATTTTAAGTCTAGTCTCTTAAAATTGCTCAAATTTAGTAGTAATTCACTTGAAATAATTGAGGTGACTAATATTTTTAGTCACCTAGTCACTAATTTCATCATTTTCTAATAGTGACAGCTCAACTGGCCACATCCCTTTTCAGGTGGGGTTGGGATTCCAGCCACTATTTCCCATTGATGTGGCCATGCCATTTGTAGCTACTCACGCAGATTTGGCTCATGTCCAGTCCGAAACAAATAAGGCAAACAACTTCATTAAGCACATACAACATATTTGCTAGCAAGTCCATAACATTCCAGAGAAATTGATGAGCCCCGTATTGGGTAACTTATTTGGGCTCACCTTGCCTAATTTTCCTTGTTCAATCCTCCATTTTTCATAGATTATGCATGTTTTTTAGTATGTTTATGTTATTTGAACGAATAAGGGTGGCCACTCTACCAAGGAGGCTAATACGTGGTTATTTCAGGTTTTTTGGACAAATTTTGGAGCAAAACCAAGAAATTATGGGTCAGGTGACAGCCAAGCTTGAGGTGAGGATTCATAGGGAGGTTGTCTCTGGCATTAAATGAGCCTTCCTCGAAATCTCCACCCTCAACTCCGAGCTCAACAGGCCACCAAAACGAGTTTTAAAGGCAACCGAGCAGCTTTGGGAAGAGTGACTGTTTACTAGCAGTTGAAATAGCCAAGTCCCTTGAATTTAGGAGGGCTGCTAGGCCCCTTGTAGTGTATAAATAGGAAGGCCTCAGCCTTCATAGTTTACTTTTGGAACTGTTGGTATTTGCACTATAGTGTTGTCCTTTGCTCAGCTTGTTTTCTTCTAGCTACTGTTGTATAACTTTCTTGTGATGATTATTTTTGAGTAATGAGAAGTAGCTTTACTTGGCATCAGATCTGAGTTCTTTATAGGAGTCGGCAGCTCTTGGGGTTGGGCCCAACCCGAGTGCCAAGGCCTCCTTTATGTATTGTTATTTGTTCTTTATGTATTTGCAAAATCATTTCTGTTAAGTAGATTAAATCTTGCTGATTAACTAGGTCACTGTTGATGATTAGAAAGACTTTTGATGTTCAGATTGAGTTGATAGGTTATTAACAGGGAAAAGCTTCAGAAAAGGGCCATCAAGCACCTCTAATTTCACCTCTCCCTCAGTGGGATCAGGAATTGGGATCAAGGTGACCTTGCTGCCCACAAAAACACTGACTTTGCCTTGCCATGCAATCATTAGTGTTTGATTTTCGTTTGCAGAAGTTGGTTATATGTTCAGATTCTTGAATGCTTCATTGCATAGTTAATATACATGGTTTCCTTGCGAATAAAACTTATGTTCATTCTCTTTACTGTTAACTAGATCAGATTAGGTCAAGGTAACTAGGTCTTAGATTTTACAAGTCTTCGTTGGTTCAATTGGAAAAACAACTTGCAGAGCACCTGTACCACTTCTCTATTTGCCCATACTCCACCAAACCCATCTGCTCCATCCCCTAACTTGGATTCTTGCCTCACGTTTGCCATTTGCTCACATAACCCTAATTTTTGTGCAACATTGCTTCATTCCTCCTTCAACAAATCCAGCCATCTACATCTTTGCTCAACTCCATCCACCAAGTCCTGGACCACCTCAAACCCTTATCCTACCTCCATTCTCACTCCTTCACCTTTCTCTCTCCATCCATCCTCCAAAATCCCATTTCTGAACAACCTGTAGAAAATGACAAACATCCCGTAGAACCCTTGCAGACTTCCTGTAGAGGCTCACGAATGAGGTTTCTTGATATCCAAACTCTAAGAAACTCTCTGGAAGGGTTTTAGGGACCCCTTAGGCCCTCTCTGAACCTTCCCGACCTCCTCCAAGAATTTCCTCTCACCAATCCACCTCTGCATAGTCAAAAATAGTCGAATCGCATGCATGATAATTCTGGCAACTTATTCAAAAATACAAAAAGATGTTTTTTTCAGATGTTACTATAGAAGTAGCTTAGATACATGTATTTACCTTCCTAGAAGTCAATGGCATCTCTTTCAGTAGCTTGCATCCTCTTTCTTGCATCAGTAGGGCTAGCTGGTAAAATTAGGGTTTGCTAGGGTTTACGTTTCCTTTCAGCTTTCCAGTTTCCTTCTGCAAGTAGATCAACCTTCTTTGAGCTAGCTTTCGTCCATCAGTTAAAAATATTCTTCTCAGAGCTCATAGAAGTTGGCTTAAGCTCCTAGTGGACTTGTGCCAGCTGACCAAGTGACAGCTGTGGCAAGAGCTAGTACTTGTGCATACAACACCGTCGCTTCCAAGTTTGTTACGAACTACCGGGTTGATAAAAAGTAAAGAAGGGAGTCCCAGGAGTTGCAGCATTATTGCTACAATACTGGAGCTCACCACTCTTTTTGGCGTCATTTCCGGGGAAGCGTAAGAGTATTTGTGATTGCTGCTTTTCTTCTATTTTCCTACTCTAACCTTCTGGTAAGTAGTTTATTTCAATTCCATCCTGCAATTTCATTTCTGCAAAAGTAAATTAGACATTTCCTACTTTCATAGATTAGCCTTTCAATTCCACAATTTCAATTCTGCAAGCGTAGAATAGAATTTCAATTCTGCAAGCGTAGTCTAGCATTTCATTCTCGCAATTTGATTTCAGCAAAATAGATTAGTCCTTTCCTGCTTTTATTTCAATTCCGCATTTTCATTTCTGCAAGATAGATTTTAGTTAGTTGCAATTCCATCTGTTTCAGTTTTGTAGGTACAAGTAGAAAAAAGCAAAAGCAACCAAAAATCTTTTCATGCCTCGTAGGAACAGAGATAATACTGGGAAATTCCTACCCAACACCCCCACCACGTCATGGAGTCACCCTTCTCTCTTCTTTGGTGGCAGTGACCCAGAAGAACCTATAGGTGAACCTCTTGAGATATACGAAGATCCTATAATAGAAGAAGAGCACGAAAACATTATTTTTGAGACCATGGCTGAAAAAAGAAATGGTAGAGACGATGATGAGAGGATAGAAGGTACCTTCCCCATCCAAGAGACCAATAGGGACATGAAAAAGTTGAAACTCTTTCCCTCTACCCTCAAGGATGCAGCATTACGTTGGTTCATGGGGTTACCTAGAAACAGTATCACCACTTGGGCTCAGATGCAGCAAGCCTTTAACAACAAATACCAGGACTACTGTAGGTCAAAGGAAACAAAGGGAGAAATCTTTTGGATGACCATGGGAAATGATGAGTCTTTAGAAGACTACGAGGAAAGGTTCCAACTTAGCTATAAACAGGCCAGGTGCACACTTGACCCTGAATCTCTAAAGCTGGTTATGCTCCGAGGAGTCCCTGAAGACCTTCTAGATACCCTTCACATGCTAGCTGGAGGAGACATCTACCAACTACCTTATGAGGACATAAAGACTGTGTTTAGAAACCACTCTAGGGCAGCCGAGAAAAGAGGTAGGGGAAATCCACTTTCAGCTAGTACTACCTTCTCCAAGCATGAGTTTTCTAATCAGATGGAAGACCTCAAAAGTGAGATGAGACAGACCATTGCCATGCAACTCGATACCTTCCAAATCCAACAAAAGAAAGAGGAATCTGAGAGGGCTTTGGCCATTTTTTGTCCTAGATGTACGAGGAAGCACCCTAAGAACGAGTGTCCATTGCACTCAGTAGAGGTATGTTTCATTTGTGAGGAAAACCACCCCACAAACCAATGCCCAACCTTACCCAGATTCAAAGCCATGTACCAAGGGACTGAGGCACCCACTGAACCTCTCTACTTCCTCAACCAAAGGAGGTCGCATGGACCCAGACCTTACCAGCAGGGGATGCAAGGGACATCCCAAGCTTATTATAGCCCCAACCAGTCTTCTCACATGCCTTCTTGGGGTCCCCCTACTCATCCTTCCTGGTCCGCACCTCCTCCGTGGTCTTATCCACCTTAATACCATACTCAACCCACTGCTCATTCGTTTCACTCACATGTCTAGCCACAACCTCAGTGGAATGCACCTCAACCGGGGTGGAGGCCCAAATACAACTCTCCTCCTGCCATTCTGCCTCCACCACTGGCTTAGCCACAACCATTACCTCCTGCTCCTCCAAGACAACCCCAGATTCCTGCTCAATCGAACCTGAACCCCAACAACCAATAGGCTCAGCATGTATACACTGGGGAGACAACATGCCCTACCTATGCTATGGAGATCCAGGAGATCAACCTGCAATCCGGGAAGACCCTTCCAGATCGCCAACCTCCTCCCCTAGAGGATGAGGAAGAGAAACGGGAAAGTGAACCCAAAGCCATTCCACCCTTTCTTGAGTGACTAACAGTAACCATGCAACCAAACCCAGAGGAGACTGAACTTCTGGGAGAACTTAAACAGTTGTGTGTGAAAATACCACTTCTCTAGGCCATCAAAGATGTATCGATATACAACAAATTGATTAAGGAGAAGTGTTTCAGGCACCGAATCAGGCGAAAGAGAGATGCCTCGACTATCAATGTCATAGGACAACTGTCCGATCTAGTGTTGGGGCAAGTAATCTGTCCAAAGTATTTGGACCCTGGAGTCCTGTAGTTGATGTCCACATCAATGGCACTATAATCCCCCATACCTTGATCGATCTAGGGGCTGCCATTAATGTGATGACCAGGGACACCATGCTTAAACTCAACCTTCAGAGTTCCTTAAGAAAAACCTCGACAGTCCTGCAGTTCGCAGATCGCTCCACTGTGACTCCCGAAGGGATTGTGGAAGATGTCTTGGTCTCTGTTGAGTCTTGTGAGTACCCTGCGGACTTCTTGGTCCTTCAGCCAAAGGCAAAGCTCACTGGATACCCCCTCATTTTTGGAAGGCCTTGGTTAGCCACTGCAAATGCTTACATCAGTTTTCGAGCTGGAAGCATGACCATCAAGAATGGGCCCATGTCCAAGCAGCTAGTCCTATATCCTCCTGCCCAACCTCTGCTAGAACATGACTTACCACTCTGGTTGGAAGAAGGAGATGAGGATGAGGTATACTATGCACCATTGTGCACAGTAGAAACCACTAGGGGAATCCCTCAAACTGAGGATGATTTGATTGAGACTTTGATTCAAAATCCACCTCCCAGTGCACTGTCCTTAGAGGAACTGGTGGAAGATACCCAAGCTAGCACATTAGTGGACCTCTGTGTGATTGATCTGACCTCTCCCAGAGTTAAGAATGTGGATTTTGGTCCCGAAAGAACTTTAAAGATCAACTCCTCCCTATCTCCTTCCTAGGAGAAGGAGTTGTGTAGCTTACTGAACAACCATTTAGATGATTTCGCTTGGAGATATAAGGAGATGAAAGGAGTCCATCCTTCGGTCTGCACCCATCACATTTACATTAAAGAAGATTGTAAACTAGTCAGAAAGCCTCAGAGGAGAATGAATCCAGCCCTTAAAGACATTGTCAAAGAAGAATTGCAAAAATTGTTGGATGCAGGATTCATCTACCCTATCTCCGATAGTGAGTGGGTCTCACCTCTAGTGCTTGTGCCCAAGAGGAACAAGAAGTGGAGAATCTGTGTAGATTATCGAGAACTTAACAAAGCCACCAAGAAAGACCATTTCCCTTTGCCTTTCATAGATCAAGTGTTGGATGGACTGGCAGGGAAAAAGTTCTTCTCTTTCCTAGATGGGTTCAGTGGGTATAACCAGATCCAAATAAGCCCAGAGGACCAGGATAAAACCACCTTCACTTTTCCATGGGGTACCTTTGCCTACCGAGTCCTTCCCTTTGGGCTATGCAACACTCCTGCCACTTTCCAGAGAGCAATATTGAGCATCTTTTCTAAGATGGTCCATGATTCGGTAGAAATCTATATGGATGACTTTACTCCTTATGGGTCCAACTTCCAAGAAGCATTGACTAATCTGGGAAAAGTTCTAACCAAGTGCATTGAGATGAACCTGTCTCTCAGTCCCGAAAAATGTGAATTCCTGATGACTGAAGGGACCGTGCTAGGTCATACCATTGCTCGGCAAGGATTACAAGTGGATCCTAATAAGATTTCTATCATCCAAAAGGTCCCACCTCCTCAAAAGGTAAGAGATGTTTGGAGTTTTCTAGGCTTAGCAAGATATTATCGAAGATTCATTAAAGATTTCAGTAAGATAGCCTCACCATTGTTTGGCCTCTTAGGGAAAGATGTCGAGTTCAATTGGACTAACGATTGTCAGGGGGCTCTGGATGAGCTGAAAGATAAGCTGGTGTCCGCCCCGATCTTGAGAGGTCCAAACTGGGCCCTACCTTTCCACATCCACACTGATGCCTCGAACAAAGCCATAGGGGAAGCCTTAGGACAAGTTGAGGAGAAGCTACCATATGCCATATACTTCGTCAGCAAAAACCTGTCCAAGGAAGAAATGAACTATACTGTAACCGAGAAAGAGTTCCTGGCTATAGTCCATTCCCTCAACAAGTTCAGAAACTACATCACTGGTTATCAAACATTTGTACACACTGATCATGCTATGATTAGATATTTAATGAATAAGCCTGATGTAAATGCTCGTGTCATTAGATGGTTACTTTTGTTGCAGCAATTTGATTTGACTATTGTCGACAAGACAGGTAAGGAAAATGTTGTTGCTGACTTCTTGTCTAGATTGGATTTGTCTGCAGGTGAAGAAGGAACAGTGGATGACCAGATGCCAGATGAACATCTATTTTCTATCTCAGTACTCTCTCCATGGTTTGCTGATATAGCAAATTACTTGGTCTCAGCACAGTTCGCTCCGCATCTATCCTCAAAGGAGAAGAGCAGAATTGTGAGGAAGAGTGCCCTGTTCACTTGGATTGGGGGCAACCTGTTTAAACTTGGCCCAGATCAGATCTTGAGGCATTGTGTTAGGGAGGAGGAAGTCTTTGACATCCTCCTAACCTGTCATGATGGACCTTGTGGAGGCCACTTTGCAGCAAAGAGGACTGCCTTCAAAATTCTACAGGCAGGCTACTATTGGCCTACTCTTCATCAAGATGTCAAAAGATACATCAGCTAGTGTGACCGATGTCAGAGGATGGGAAAACCGACTCCAAGGGATGAAATGCCTCTCCAACCTCAAGTGACCTTTGAGCCATTTGAGAAGAGGGGCATGGATTTTGTGGGTCCTATCAACCCTCCTTCAAGGCAAAGGTCTTACATCATTGTGTGCACCGACTATCTAACCAAGTGGGCAGAAACAAAGGCAATCAAAGCAGCAACAAAAGAAAAGGTGGCTGAGTTTTTAAGGGAAAATATCTTCTACAAGTTTGGCTACCCAAGAGAGTTAGTCACCGATCAAGGAAGCCAGTTCACCTCCAATATGATTGAAGACTTGCTCGCTCATCACAAGATCAAGCACAGGACTTCCACCCCATATCATCCTCAAGAAAATGGGCAAGTGGAAGTCACTAATAGAGAATTGGAAGGGATTTTGACTAAGGTGGTGAGCAGCAGCAGAAAGGATTGGGAAGATCGCCTGGTTGAGGCCACCTGGGCCTACAACACCACTTGGAAGACTACAACAGGTTTCACACCTTATGAGCTGGTCTACGGGAAGAAAGCTTTGTTGTCCATAGAGTTCGAGTACAACACATTGAGGGTGGTAGCTCAGCTGGACCTAGATCTCAGCCATGCTCAACGTGAAATATTATTGCAGCTGAATGGATTAGATGAACACAGAATGCAGGCCCTCCTCCACTCAAAAGTAGTTCAACTCCAGAGGAAGATATGGCACGACCGGCACCTTAATGAAAAGTAATTCTAGCCGGGAGATTGGGCGTTGCTGTATGAATCAAGATATAAGGATTTCAAAGGAAAGCTGAGGACAAGATGGTTAGGACCATATATAGTGGAGAAATGCAATGACAATGGTTCAGTCCTTATCAGGACCATTGAATAAGAGGCCATCCCCATGCTTGTTAATGGGCATCGATTGAAAATCTACAAGAAACCCCTTTCGAGGCAGGAGTTCATTGAAACTGTGGAAAATTCAGTGCTGGTAGTAGAGTAGGGTTCTGCCTCTATTTCGGCCACCCCTTGATCATCAAAAAAAAAAGAGGGAATAAAAATATCCCTGGGTGAAAACCTCTCCGAGGCACCGAGGGCAGACAGTGAGGGTGAAAACCTCATGGAGGCGCCCTAGCCATCTCTCAGAAAATAAAGAAATGGAATAAAAAAAGGATCCTTGGGTGAAAACCTCTCTGAGGCGCCCAGGGCAGATAGTGGGAGTGAAAACCTCATGGAGGCACCCCTGCTATCTCTCTCTCAAAAAAAAAAAAAAAAACAGGTCTAATCTCTGGAATTATTGCAGGTTGCAGGGAATACAGTGCAGATAAAGAAGGTCGCACAAAACGAGGACAGGGGTCCATACCAAGCTACCAGACATCCTCACAGACACTCCCTCCATGGCTACTCACTTTTTCTAGGATTTTAAGACATTCGGGTTGAGATTCAACCTCCTACAGGAAGTTTTGAGCTTTCTACAGGAAGTTTTGGGTCTTTCTACAGAAAGCTCTGCATTTCTACAGGAAACATCCTGTAGAGCCTTCGGGTAGGCCAAAATCGATGCTGGAAAGGGATTTAAAGCTTGAAGTCTGTTGATGAGGCCTGCAGCCACCCTTCTCTTCCATCCATCACTAGTTTCATCTCTTTCCACCACCATTGCAACAATCTGGTTATGTATTCCTGCACAGTCATACAAAGAGTCATGTTTTCCTCAGATTGAATTTTTGTTCCCAAGTGAAAAATCAAGCACACAGAGGCTCGCACACTCTACCTGTCAAAGCTCCATCAGGACCCTTCATCCACGACTACAACCTTGCTCATTTCAGCATGCATCCCAGGAGGAGAAGCAGCTACAGGATGTCCTACAGGAATCCTGTAGCATCTGATCCATCTGGAGCACATAATATGGAGTCAATAGCAGCTGAAATCGACACAGAGGACATGTAACAAGCTCCGCTTGGATGTGAACACCTCCTCGACAGCCGAGAAAATACAGAGCCGTGCATGCAGCATTCACAACCAGAGGATCGGGTCCCGAAGCCTTGTATACAACATCAGCCAATGAAAGAAGGAGTTCCAGCGCCTATGCATGAAGCAGCAGTAAGCAAAGCCATCGTTCCACATCTCGAAACCTACAGAACATGTCCATGGCCACACAAGTAAGTGTCTAACCTTATTCGTCAAATTGCATATACTATACTTTGAAAACTGCATGTCTGTGAATGGTGCGGATTGAACGAATTCGACAGTCAATCGAATGGCCTCGTGGGATCCGAACGAGCTTGGTTACGCCAAAGAGATATGTAGCCAACATGTGGAAAGTGTCCAGTCAGGGAGAATCAGTGGATTGGCAGTGATGGCGGCGGGTAATGGCAGAGAAATGAAATGGTGGTCAGAGACACGCCGAAGAATGATGGTCGTGACGTTGGCTAATGGATCAACCTGAACACCTCACCCCCTCGCCATGAATTGCACCGTAATTCAAAATCTTTCGGCCAGAGAACCCACATTAACCACTGCCATTTACACTTGCAACCGTTTTCAGCAAAGTACGCGTCCTCCTCCTCTGCAGTTTGTTAGCCCGAGCTTCTCGGCCCGTTTCAAAATCCTCTCACGTCCCAGGCCTGCTCAGAAGCGCCGTGACGTCCTCCAGAAGTTGGCAAAGCTCTCTACAGGAAGGAGCTCTACAGGAAACACGGCATAGCCTCCCGGAGCAGAGAAACCTGAAATTTCTACGTCGAAATTGGAATTTCGAAAAGAGGTAGGCTCGAAAACACCATTTCCATGCATGATATTTCGAAAGATGGTGAATTAAACTGTCTGGAGTAGGAGAATTAAAAACAAGTCTTCCTGTGGGTCAAGAATGGTAGTTTTCCTATGTGATACACAGAATTTTTAAGGTTGGTTCTGTGTCACATTCTCCTCCACGGTTCCTAGAAACGATAAACCACTATAAGGGCTAACCTGTGCATGAAGAATGTGACTTGTATGTGGTTGGTGTGAAAATTAAGCTCTGCACTCTGTCTGTGAGAGCCTAATTCCATTTTGACAATCGAGTTGTGGGCAGCAACAACATTATAACCAGGGAATTGGTGCAAAGTGACATATAAACACCTGAGGGATATTGTCTTCAAAGTTCTGGGGAGGAAACCATCCACAGAATTCCCTTCTGATCAGAGCACAAGCCAAAACAGAGCATTCTCACCATGCTAGTAGGGTTTATCAGAAAGGAACCCTCGAATTCCAAGAAATTACGAGAAACTCCCGAGGTGGTAGACCTATTTACCCGTGCCAATTGGATGACCTTCTGTGACAGAATCCAAGGTCATGACGATGAGGTAACAGAAGAGTTCCTAATGTCCCTGCAGCCTAAATCCAAGATACTGGCCACTGTAAATTTTAGAGGGTTGACCTTAAAGCTTACCCCACAACTCATTAGTCGAGTCGCTGATCTACCATTAGGGATACCCTAGAGCAAAGAGGAGAGGGCATTGGGCCAAAAAGCCAAAAAGGAATTCTTCCTACTAAAGGAATAGTTTTCAGAGGATAAAAAGGGGTCCAGAGAGCCAGCCTACATCCATTTTGGAGCGAGGTCAGCCTTCAAATCGTGAAATACATTACTTGTGAGGGGTGGTTCAGTATTGTATATGGTTATCACTTCCGGTTGCTAACTGAACCCAGACATAAGATGGATTTACCCACAGAACAAAAGTTAAGCATCCCCTATTTCCTCCTACAATCATTAATTGAGTGCGGCACAAAATTGAAGGAAGGGGCACTATACCAGCTGGCCCATCATGGGCTTATCAAGCTTCTAGTAGAAGATGCCCTCCATACCTATATTGTCCCTCTCTCCTGGGAGATTTTCCGCAATATGTCCAAGGATGATGATATCCGAATTCTGGCCGAGGAACTCACTTCATCCAGCAGTGAGGAAAGGGAGTATATTGAGGTAGAAGAGAAAGCCAAGGGTAAGGAAACCCAGGACAGACCATCATAGAAAGAGCAAGAAGAGAAACAAGAGGAAGGCCAAGCTGCTGAGCCCAAAACTGTGGGTGGAATAAAGGAACAAACTTCAAGGGAGAAACGGTTGCAAATCAGGGCAAAGAGGACTGAAAAAGTCCAAGAAAGTGAGGGCACACCCAAGGCCACCACAACAAAATTAAAAGAGAAGGCACCCCCAGCCAAGCAGGCCAAAATAGTGAAAACCATTTCTACAGGAAACCAGAAGACCGTTTCTACAGGAAGCCAAAAAACTGTTTCTACAGGAAGACAAAAAATAGTTAGCACAAGACGTTCTACAGGAAGTCTAGAAACAGGGAAATAGAAGGAAAAATCGCTTGAGATTTTAGCCAGGGAGGCAGCAGCTGTGCTGGCCACCCTAAGCACATCTCCCAAGTAGAAGGGGAAGTGAAAGAGGGAGCCTTCCCTGTATTTTAAGGCAAGAAGGAGCGTGAGGATAAAGACTGGTAGACCCCAACCACCGTCAAAAGAACCAATCACGATTGTAAACACCCCAGCTACACAAAAGGAGAGGTCTCCCTCAAAGGCATCCATCACTTATGAACAGGGGAGCCTGAAGACATCCACCTTCAGAGAAAGAATGAAAATGTTGGACACAAAGGCCTCTCTACAGGATGCTAAGACTATTCTACTAGAAACACTAGCTAGGCTAAAGGAGACCGAGGAAATGGAAGGTGAGGCAGCTAAATCACCATAGGAGGAAGAAAAGGTGGAGAACATTGTGGAACCTAGCCCCCATCCCAGCTTGGGCTCCAACTATAACTTCTTAGAGGCTGGAAAGATCATTCCTCAAAAATTCACAGTGCCACTTTTCCTTGCACTAGAAGAACAGAGAGAGAGGACCCACACTTGGATGAAGATCGCTAAGTCCAAGGGTGTGGCAGATAGAGGTCCTCTGGAGGAACAATTCAAAGAGGCAAGAAGGGAATTGGCTATGGTATGACATGTGGAGAGTAGCCAGCGGGTCAAGCTACAGGAAGAAAATGAGCTGCTTAGATAGCAGCTGTAGTTACAAGGACAGAGGAAGGAAGACAGGCCTCACATCTTGGGAGAAAAACAACAATAGGAGGAGCCCACAACAGCAAAAGATACCACTGATGAACAACAGAGAATGGAAGGGATGCAGGCTGAAATTGAGACACTGAATCGACAGCTACAGGAAAAAGAATTGCAAGCAGGCCTAGAGATACAGTCTCTGAAACAGCAGATACAAGAAAAGGAGGCCCAACTGGCCTGCATGGCCAGCTGGGTAATGGAAGCTCTACAGTGTAGGCAGCTTGCCAAATCCTATGCCCTATACCTCAAGGATCGGTGGTTACAGTTTCAGATCAATACCTTGGCCCAAAGGGGCATCACCCCATTCCAAAATTATCATCAGTTTGCAACTCTATGTGGCAGTAGTTCATCAGAGGATAGGGACAAATTATCAGAGTTCTACTTGCACAACTTTTCCCTTCCGAACATGAATGCATGGGATCCCAACAATGTGATAGGAGATGTCCAACTTATGGCCATGGCCTCTTAGATGAGCCATGAGGAGAAGAGAGTAGCTCCACAGCATCATAGGCAGAGAACTCAGTGAGCCACTGATGATCAGAGCAGAGCCGGATGACCCCTCAGCAGTGATAAGCGCCCACCAGCACTTGGCCAACAGCCCTCAGGATCTACCGGAATACATTGAGCAAGAGGCTCAAGTTATTGCCCACTTTGAGGACATGGAGAGGCTATTGGGAGAAAACTGCTTGCATGCCTACACAAGGTAGTGGAACACACTGCCTCACAGCTTGAAGATAAAGGAATACCACTCTCCCACCAGGATGAGGGAAGCCTTGGCAAGGGTACCTCTCTACAAACAGTTGATGCAGAATCTACAGGCCAATTGGATTCACCTGAAATTCAGTCCTCCTTTGCTTTTGGGATTGCTAGAAGGAGTCAAGGAAGAGGAGGAAGGTAGACAATGGGAGGAAGTGGAAAGGAAAGAAGGATTCCACGACCGGGAAGAAGATATCACCGAAGCGGCCTAGGACGTGAGGGAGGCGATCAAAGCCATAAAGGATGACGAGATGGACTAGTTTCTTAGAGGATGAGCAACCCATTTAGTAGGGGGGTGATGATGAGCCCCAAATTGGGTAACTTATTTGGGCTCATCTTGCCTAATTTTCCTTGTTCAATCCTCCATTTTTCATAGATTATGCATATTTTTTAGTATGTTTATGCTATTTGAACGAATAAGGGTGGTCACTCTACCAAGGAGGCTAATATGTGGTTATTTCAGGTTTTTTGGACAAATTTTGGAGCAAAACAAAGCAATTATGGGTCAGGTGACAGCAAGCTTGAGGTGAGGATTCATAGGGAGGTTGTCTCTGGCATTAAATGAGCCTTCCTCGAAATCTCCACCCTCAACTCTGAGCTCAACAGGCCACCAAAACGAGTTCTAAAGGTAGTCGAGCAGCTTTGGGAAGAGTGACTGTTTACTAGCAGTTGGAACAGTTGAGTCCCTTGAATTTAGGAGGGCTACTAGGCCCCTCGTAGTGTATAAATAGGAAGGCCTCAGCCTTTGTAGTTCACTTTTGGAACTGTTGGTATTTTCACTATAGTGTTGTCCTTTGCTCAGCTTGTTTTCTTCTAGCTACTGTTGTATAACTTTCTTGTGATGATTATTTTTGAGTAATGAGAAGCAGCTTTACTTGAGATTAGATCTGAGTTCTTTATAGGAGTGGTAGCTCTTGGGGTTGGGCCCAACCCGAGTGCCAAGGCCTCCTTTATGTATTGTTATTTGTTCTTTATGTATTTGCAAAATCATTTCTGTTAAGTAGATTAAATCTTGCTGATTAACTAGGTCACTGTTGATGATTAGAAAGACTTTTGATGTTCAGATTGAGTTGATAGGTTATTAACAGGGAAAAGCTTTAGAAAAGGGACATCAAGCACCTCTGATTTCACCTCCCCCTCAGTGGGATCAGGAGTTGGGACCAAGGTGACCTTGCTGCCCACAAAAACACTGACTTTGCCTTGCCATGCAATCATTAGTGTTTGATTTTTGTTTGCAAAAGTTGGTTATATGTTCATATTCTTGAATGCTTCGTTGCATAGTTAATATACATGGTTTCCTTGTGAATAAAACTTCTGTTCATTCTCTTTACTGTTAACTAGATCCGATTAGGTCAATGTAACTAGGTCTTAGATTTTACAAGTCTTCGTTGGTTCAGTTGGAAAAACAACTTGCAGAGAACCTGTACCACTTCTCTATCTACCCATACTCCACCAAACCCATCTGTTCCATCCCATAACTCGGATTCTTGCCTCACGTTTGCCATTTGCTCACATAACCCTAATTTTTGTGCAACATTTCCTCAGTCCTCCTTCAACAAATCCAGCCATCTACATCTTTCCTCAACTCCATCCACCAAGTCCTGGACCACCTCAAACCCTTATCCTACCTCCATACTCACTCCTTCACCTTTCTCTCTCCATCCATCCTCCAAAATCCCATTTCTGAACAACCTGTAGAAAATTACAAACATCCTGTAGAAAATGGCAGACATCCTATAGAACCCCTACAGACTTCCTGTAGAGGCTCACGAATGAGGTTTCATGATAGCCAAACTTTGAGAAACTCTCTGGAAGGGTGTTAGGGACCCCTTAGGCCCTCTCTAAACCTTCCCGACCTCCTCCAAGCATTTCCTCTCACCAATCCACGTCTGCACAGTAAAAAACAGTCAAATCGCATGCATGATAATTCTGGCAACTTATTCAAAAATACAAAAAGATGTTTTTTTTCAGATGTTACTATAGAAGTAGCTTAGATACATGTATTTACCTTCCTAGAAGTCAATGGAATCTCTTTCAGTAGCTTGCATCATCTTTCTTGGAGCAGTAGGGCTAGCTGGTAAAATTAGGGTTTGCTAGGGTTTACGTTTCCTTTCAGCTTTCCAATTTCCTTCTGCAAGTAGATCAGCCTTCTTTGAGTTAGCTTTCGTCCATCAGTTAAAAAGATTCTTCTCAGAGCTCATAGAAGTTGGCTTAAGCTCCTAGTGGACTTGTGCCAACTGACCAAGTGACAGCTGCGGCAAGAGCTAGTACTTGTGCACACAACACCATCGCTTCCAAGTTTGTTACGAACTGTCGGGTTGATAAAAAGTAAAGAAGGGAGTCCCAGGAGTTGCAGCATTATTGCTGCAATACTAGAGCTCACCAGAAATCAAATGCCAAGTATAAGCAATGACATGATCAACATCGGGTGCCACACAAGTTTCAAGTGGGCGACAAAGTCTGGTTGCATTTGCAAAAGGAATGACTTACCGTAGCCTGTCGGAAACTCAGACCACTCTGATATGGTCCTTACACCATTACCAAGGTTGTGGGAGACAATTCATTTGAGCTCATCATTCCCCCATTCCTTGGCCTGCACCCAATGTTCAATGTGGACAACCTTCAGCCATACTTTTCACCATTACTAGACACATTCGACATTGTAGAACAGCTCACACCCTCAGAGTTAAGTCCAGATTGCATGGAACAAGCTGCAACTGATCAAATCATGGACACATAGATCAAGCACACTTGCCAACAGAATATCCAACTGTATCGAGTTGTCAAAGCAGGCCAACTCCTTCACCAGGGCAAGTGGCTCACCAGGGACCGAGTTCAGCAAAATTTTCCTCATCTCATGGAGGAACTCAACGCAATGGGGACCATTTCTTCCTAAGGGGGGAGGAATGATCCAAGTGGATATTGGTGGCCACCCACCAATTCCACTTTTACCCCCACCATTGCTTCTTTCATCTTTTTAGTTTCCTTAGTTGTAGCATAATTTACTACTTTTAGCAGTTTTTCGGGTCCTAAACTTACAGAGCCAGTTTGAGGCCCTAAACGACATTTTTTTGGAAATCTACCGCCAACGATTTTTTTCTAAAATCATTTTTTGCATCGTAGTCCTCAGAGAGATCTTTCTAATAGGTTATCATGCACGTCAAATGGAAATAATATGACCAAGTTGTGACCCCAGGAAGTTGGTTGTCCAACTCACCCCAACAGGGCCCATAAACTCTTGGCGTTACATCTCCTGGGGTTGGGGTTTTGGTTGTTTAGGTTTTTCTCTTATTGTTCAATAATAAAAAGGCCCTTGAGCCTCATTGTAAGGCAGTTTAGAGTCATGTATTCGCCACATCTCTTCTCAGAGATAATTTATCATCGCCCTAGCTAGTTTATTTCCATTTCTGTTTATAAGCATATTTCAGTATTTTAAATTAATGAAATGAAGTATTATTTTCGTTGCATCTCCGTGTTTATGGTTATCTCTGTAATTCGTTGCATTCCTGTTTAAATCTGGATCACAAGTAGAGTAAGGTGAAGGGGTAAAACCATAACAAGTATGTCAGAGGTATATATAAACATCCTTCTCTGAAGGGACAACCTCTTCTTCTCTCAATAAGTCAAGATCCCTCTTTCGCCTCTTGAAATAAATAAGTGGCTATGCATAGTTCTTTGAAAAATAAAAATTCAAAAAGAAAATGTGAAAGAAGAGAAATTCTTCCTACACAAGGAGCTGAAGCAAGTAACTCCGTCGAGGTAGTGTCCAAGATTGCTGGCAACGGAGCAATTCTTGTGTTCCTAAAGTGAATCTATTGGGGCTACTATCCAGGCCTGCTACCAACGAAGCAACACCATAGATGAAACTAAAACTCTAAAAATCTATATTACTTGTGTATCAATATACCCCTCATCCCCAATCGAAACAACTCAGTTGACTTGGCTTGGTATGTGTGTTGTCGATAAAGAGAATGGAAGGGACTACATCTTTAACTCAAGCTAGTGAAGAAGCCATGATGATAAAAGAATCAAACAATACTTTCATAAGAGTTATACTCGCTTTACACGAGACAAGGTCCATACAAAGAGCTGGAGTTCTACTAGTGTGTTGTCAATGTTGTAGCGGCTACAACCACCCTCCAAAATTTTTCCTTTGCTTCATTTTGGAGCCTCCCTCCTTAAATCATAGTAGCTCATCTCACACTGACCTAGGTACTTGTGCTTTCATTGAGATTTATATTTTTCATGTTGGCTTGCATTTTCTTACTTGCTTTACTGTCAAACTCAAAAGTTGATCTCTTGACTTGATTTCAACCTCATTCCGGGCTTGCCTTTGTGAACTGCGCAATCCTTGAGGGAAACCAACCTTGCTCTAGAGAATCGCATAATCCAAGCCTGCAATGAGCCTTCAGCTCTAAAATTGTGCAGATTCAGATGACATCTAGCCTTCAGCTGGGAAACTATGTAGAGCATGAGAGGAAGCCCAAAGTCACTCAGCCTAGAAATTGGGTAGAAGTCTTTCTTCTTAGAAGTTACTTAGTGCATTAGGCAGAGTGTTGCATAGTCCTTCCCATAACTGCACAATATCTTTGGGAAATGCATGGAAACTTTTCCCAAAAAATCAAAAAGAATCCCTAGGAAGTAGGGATTTATTATTATGTTTCTGAAGGTGGCACATTGTTACCTTTACAAGTTTTCACGAGATGTCACTTTTGTCCTTGATCTCAGGCATGCACGTCATGATTTTCAAATTTTCTCAATTCAATGTAATAGATGCCTCTAGAGCCCATTTCTATACTCAATCATCAAACTATTATGAAACCAACTCACAAAAAGATAGAAAAGATAGATGAACGCCTTAGAAATAAGCCTCTTCGAGGGGGCAACCTCCTTTACATTACACAAATGAACAATTCTTGGATGATACAAATGACAATACCTCCTTTCTATATATAGGAGTCTAAGGGGTCATAATATAATCAGAGCCGACATAAAAATAATAATATAAGGCCACAATAATAACAATAGTGGGCTTCTATGGGGCACAATAATAACAATATGGGGACTACATGGGCACAACAATATAATAAGGGGGTTTTACTAATAACAATAAGGGGTTACACTAGTAGTATAGGGACCTGACATGCCCCTCTCCTTCAAAAAGTGTTGTCCTTAACGCTTGAGTAGTTCTTGATGCTTCTGTATAAAATTCTTGTCCTCCCATGTGGAATATTCAACAGGTAAGTTCTTCCACTTGATGAAATGCTCTGAAATATATCGATTTCGTAGTTGTTGGGTTCTTGTTTCTGTGACTGCTCTAGGTTCCAATATGATTTTTCCTTCCTTGTCAAGTTTTGGCAATATTGTTTGAACTGGGATCTTCTGCAACTTTTGAATGAGTGGCCACACTTCTTCATCCTTCTTCCATTCATCCCTTTCTTCATTTATCCAATTTGGCTCGATAATATAAATAGCACAAAACAATGTTTCCACATTCTCATCCTTTCTTGAGAGTGCATCTGCAACAACATTTTGCTTCCCTTTTTTGTAGATGATTTCAAAGTCATAACCCAACATATTTGTGGCTCATTTTTTCTGTTCTTCTAAAGATAATATTTTTTCTAAAAAGTATTTCAAACTATCATGATCCACTTTTACCTTGAAATGTCTTCCCATTAGGTAAGGTCACCTTCTTAAGTGCATGTCGTATTGCTAATGGTTCCTTCTCATAAATAGATTGCTTGAGATGTAGCCGTAAAAACACCCAATCACCTACATCAAAACTTATTTCACTATGTTGTTGATCTGCCTCTTGTTTCATTCAATTCTGCACCAAAGTGGTGTTATCCTTTAAAAGTTGGAGAACTTGTTGTTGATGCTCGATTTGATCTTTCAGTGCTTGAACCTTTTTCTTCTTGATATGTCCTTCTATCTTGAGAGTTTGAGGAGTGGTAATTTCTTCCAATGCATTAAAAGATATGGTTGGATTCATTTCTTGATGTTTGATGTGATCTTTCACTTCTTGAACATTTTTCTTCTTGATATGTCCTTCTATATTGATAGTTTGAGGAGTGGTAATTCCAGCCAATGCATTACAAGATATGGTCAGATTCATTTCTTCTTTCTCGATGTGATATTTCACTTCTTGAACCTTTTTATTCTTGATATGTCCTTCTATCTTAAGAGTTTTAGGAGTGGTAATTCTTTCCAATGCTTTACAATATATGGTCGGATTCATTTCTTCTTTCTTGATGTAATCTTTCACTTCTTAAACCTTTTTCAACTTGATATGTCCTTCTATATTAACAGTTTGAGGAGTGGTGATTCTTGCCAATGCTTTATAAGATACGGTTAGATTCATTTCTTCTTTATCTAGGGTTAGTTCTTGGTGTATATCCTCTTCTTTTGATGTTTCTTGATCCTTTACTTCCTCCTCTTCATAATCTATGTAAAATAATTTCTTCTCAGCACACTTATGACCTTTAATTTATTTTCTATCACAATTGTAACAAAGCCCTTTTTCTCCTTTTTCTTCCAATTTTTGTGGTGTAAACCTTGTAGGTTGTGGAAGGCTAGGAGATAAAAAACTTCCATAATTGTAGTAGTGAGTGGTGGAATTCCTTGTTTCCATAATTTTTCTTTCAATTTTTCTTGCCAACCTGAATGCCTTCTCCAATGAATCAGGTTCCCAAAGACAAACATCGTGTTGAATGTTATCCTTTAAAGTCCCTATGAAGACATCAACCATTTTCTTCTCTGGAATGTCATTTACCCCGATATTCAATTCTTGGATGTCCTCAATGTGCTCTGCCATTGAACCCTTTTGTTTGAGATTTATCAATTGGCTAAAGAAGGTGTTTCTCTTTGTGTTCTCATAATGTGCTATCATTTCCTCCATGAAAATTGACCACGTGACAAGTGGTTTATGAGAACAAATCCCTTTATACCATAAAAATTGATTTGGTTCTAAATAATTAGATGTAATACATACCTTTTGTAATAGTGGTACACCATGTATATCAAAATATTTCTCCATCTATACTATCCAATTTACTGGATCCTTGCCATCAAAATTTCTCATCTCGCTTTTTCTTGATTTTAGGAGCTCGATCTTGAAACGACTGTAACTTTGTACTTTTGAATCTTTAAGTTTTGAAATAGCGGCCAGTAGTATACCATTGTGTCCTCTTTCCAATGCCACCGGTCTGATCAAAATTATATTCTCCAAGAAACAATTATGCACAATATCCCAAGATGACTTGATTATATACCTTCTTAGAAGAGAAAAAAATGCCACGTGCCACTATTTTTAACATTTGGATCTAAAAAAGATACATAGAAAACTATAGTTCGTCCTCTTTCTGTAACTTCTTACAAAATTTCAATTTGATTCTCAAAGAGAAAGTTATGACAATTTTCCCAAGGTCACCTGTTTAAGATGTAATTCGGGAGTCTACAAAAACCCTAACTTCTTCAGATCATATATCCACAAATATAGTGAGACAAGATCTAAAATTCAGACCCGAGGTTCCGATCACTCTCTTATCAAATGGGTTTTTTTGTTTGGTTCTGAAACTTTGTATCGTAAAAGTTATAGAGAAAATTCCACGATGGCTTGTTTCAGATGAAATGTTGGAGCTTGAAAAAACCCTAACTTCTTCAGATCATATCTCCAAACATATGTGAGAAAAGATCTGAAATTTGGACCCGAGGTTTAGCAATTTCTTCTTTAAATGGGTTGTTTTTTTAGCTTCTGAAACATTGCAAAAAAATATATATAGTGAAAATGCAATGATGACCTATTTGGAGCAGCGAAACCCTAGAATCCAAAGCTCTGATACCAAATGTTATGAAAGCAACTTGTTAGCGCTTGAAATTTCACCTCAGGCTGAGAAAGGTAAACCTCAAGGCAACATCAAACCATTTAGCCTCGTAGCTAGCCCTACGGGGCAGGAGAAGGCTCTCTCCGGTCAATCTCAGTAAAATCTTCAATAGATGAGATGACCAATAAGGTAACACTGATATTAGGCTAGTAAACTGATCAAAGAGTTTGATTTGGGGTTTTTGGGTTTTTTGGTGGCAAATTGAGGGGATGGCAATTTTGGGTGCGGGGATTGGACACAGTTTCTGCAGGGGGTTCTTTGGGGCGAGGTAGGAGACAGTATTGATGCTTTTGATTGAGGTGGATGGTCAAGAATGAAAGGTGAGGAGCTAAAGAGAGAAAACAATCACTTTGAATTCTCTTTAGACAGTGGAAAACATTGAAATTAAACAAACTTAAAAGCAGAGCATGGCAGGCATGAATTCTTACTTTAACACTTCATTTGTTTAATGTGCAGAAGTAAAAGAAAGGAAATGAATCACATAACAAGCTTACAAGTACATTGAGAAACACACCATCAACACATGAGTCCACAAGAATCCCAAAGAGGATTGCAAAACCCTGGTCTTCCTTAGCCAAAAATTGCAGAGATATAGTGAATAATACAATGATAGCTTATCCCTCAAGAGTCCAACCATGAAAATGAGCAAGAAAGTACATAATATAGATGATCTAACCTCTTTCCTTGCCTCCATGGGTCGATCTCACTATCCTAGGAGCTGTTTCAACCACTTCTAAACTAAGCACTACAAACTACGCAGTCAAAACAACTTGCCTCTATAAGCTAGGAAACCAATTCATTCATTTAATATTTACCCTTTTCATGAATGAATCTTCTAGAAATGTTACATAAGAGTAAAAGTGTCTTAAAAATACAATAATTACATCAAAGAGAATCATAATTCACCCCAAAAAGTCAAACTAAGTCAAACTGCATTTTTCTGAGCTGTATAGTGCATTTTGGAAAAATCTGCCTGACGGGTCGCGCGCCCCTGCCTGACGGGTCGCGCGCCTTTGGAGCCACTTTTGGGGAACTTTTAGGTGTCCAAATTGGGAAAACGTAGGCTTGTTGGAAAGTTCTGTGAGTCTACTTTCCAACCCAACTGGAATTTTTGAATTTGGAGTTCATTTGCCCTGTCAAAACGCAAATCTTCCAAGACTGGTCAAAAAGTGCCAAATGAGGCTGCCTCAAGGAAGAGTGCTGTTGCAGTCAACTTTTGAATGCCTTCCTCAACCCCAAATTTAGCTCATGATAGCTCATTAGAAATATCTTTGTTTCTAGTTATCATTCTATCCAACAATCAAGTTATTTGACCAACCAGGCTAGGAGACAACTCGAATTTCCCAAGGTCACTTCAGAGGTGCCTTTGATTCTCCTAAGGCAATGGTATTTTTGACATTTCTCTCAAACCATGAAACCTGTGTAAAACTTGAAGGAGGTTTTTCTTCCTTGGAAGGTTTTGAACAACAACCTCTCTCAATTTTCCAAAATGCATCTTTGATTGCTCAGAAACATCATTTTAGTGAAACTTATCCCGATGTGTGGAACAAGGGATTTTGTCGAAATGAAGCGAAATGAAGGGGATAGGGGGCTTCTAAATTCTTGGGGAAATTTTTGGGAGTGGGGAGGGATGTTTGGAAGTAGGGGAAAGTGGAATCATAGAGATTGAGCGAGGGGAAGGGGTCCAAAAGGGAAAAACACAGGCCAAACCTAGAAAATTGCCAGGTTGTAGCTAGAAACTAGGGTTTGTGCAAAAATGAGGAATTTGGGGGATCTAAGGGATGGGAAGAATTTGATAAGGTATATGAAGGATAGGGGAAGGTGTATGAACATCTAGATACAAGTTTTGCCAATGATTTGACCGTCCAGGAGAAATTGGCTTCTAAACCCTAAGAGAGGAAAATGACCTTACCTAGGCGCAACTGAAGCATGAACAAGATGTAAAATGACTCATTAGACACTGACATGAAAATGAAAACCATACGAATGATGATTGACTCAGTTGAATAGTGACATATATTGGCATTTGGGCAACTTTGAAAAGAGTAGGAGCAAACCCTAGACCTAATGCCTAGTGACCAAATTTTGCTTGAAGACTCACTGAAATGACAAAATTTGACCTTGACACTTCAAAATCACTTTGTAAGAGCATGTTTGATCACTGGAGGAAGGCTGGAAAGGCTGACACTAACATTGGCTCCAACGGGGATGGTAGCTCCTTGGAGGTGCTAAGAACCTCAGACCTCTGGGAGAGCAGACCAGTGCTTTCAACCATTGGGCGATGGAGTCGTTATTTCGGCAAACGACACAAGACTTTGACTCATTTATTGAATGATAACTTGACTGAAAACTGGAATTGTGGCATATGAAAAATCAAGCTGAAGTTTACCTTTGAGCTTGGCTCCCCATGATCTCGACAGCAACATGCCAAACCGCGGAGGAATATCCGCCACCACCACATCCATCAAAACATTCTTCGCTAGAATTTGATCTAGACTCACCACCAAGTCTTTGATCAAACCAATACATCTTACCCGGCTGGAATCAAATGAATACAAATCATGATACTTCCTTGTGATGTCAAGTCCCAGCTTCTCCATGATCATTTTCGGCATCAAATTATGCGAAGCTCCCGAGTCAAACATGGCATTGTGAAACACATACTCATGCAATCGCAAACTGATATAAAATGGAGGAACATCACTTTCAGGAGACTCACCATTTAAAGCTGGCCCAAAAATCAACTCCGGCTGATCATCTTGTACATTCACCGTGTCTAGCATTGGATCAAAATTCAACATCTTGGAGAGCTGGCCTCGGTAGGTGCTATTTTTCATGATTTCTATCAAAGGAATGGGCACTTTCAACTTTGCAATCTCATTCTCCAAACTGAAAACTGAAACCTTCTCACCTTCTTTAGTCGAATTATCTCTTTTTTCAGCTTTGTCTTTTGGTGCACTTGATGGCTGATCCGTCTTAGCTGTTGGTGATGATTGACTTGTTGAAGGACCGACTATGTCTTTTCCTTTTGCGTGTGGGGAAGCCGAATCATTCTTTGCTGATGTATCTTTCCTTTTCTGATTGGGATTTATGGGAACAACTCGGTTTCTCAATTGCCTTTGTCGACCTTGCTAGGCTGATAAAGCATGCAAATACCCTCTTTGATACTCTTCGGATTCTTCTTCAAGTATTGCATCATTTGACAAAATATAATGCTCATCTTGGGGAATGATGGAATTACTCACCAACTCATCTTCTTCTGTAATATAAGTGGGCATATCATCAGGAGTGAAGAAGTGATTCTCTTCTCCAACATTATCACCTTCATCCTCTGATTCTTGGCTAACAAAATTCTGCTGAAAAGGAGGTTTCATTTGCTGCTGAACTGCTGCCTCTTGTGCCTTTGTTTCACGCTGCTTGATCCTATATTGCTGCTGCTGTTGACCTCTGAAATTTGGATTACGAATCTGCGGTTCCAGCTTGACAATCTGAACATTTTCAAATGCTCTTTTAAGCTGCTCAACCTCACGAAGAAGCTGATTTGAGGTGGATGCTTCCTCCTTGATTGTGACACGCTTTTCAGCCTTCATTCTTGCTCTTTTGTCATTCAAATTTGCCTCAACGCTGACAGCAATCTTCTGCATATCCTCCAAGGTAGGAGGATCTCTATCTCTCAATGAGTAGGCCATCTCCGGATCAAAACCATCCAGAAACTTATGAAGTGTTGATTTTCTAGATGGCCTCAAATCATCGGGAATAGCATTATAAACTGTATTGAATCTGATTATGTAATCTTGAACAGACTCACCCGGATTACATTTGAGATTGTTGTATTCGGCATTAATCTGAAGCGGATCTTTTCTGATTTCCCATCGATCTAAAAACTGATTCTGAAGTGCTTCTAAGGTAGCAATGCTATTAGCTGTCAACCCTCTGAACCATTTTCTAACTTCTCCTGCAAATGTTTGCACGAACAACCGCATGGTAACATCTTCTTCATCTAACTCATATAGATCAAAGAAAGTGGTCATTTTGTCGATGTGTTGCTGAGCGGTAATACTTTTTGGAGTGCCATCAAACATGGGAATTTTACTTTGATAATCAGCTGGCATATCATGAAGATTTGCAGGCAAAGCAAGTGGGGCAAACCGAGCAGCCATTGCTTTAGGAGGGGGAGTAGGATGAGTATGAGGAGGAGGAGCTATAATAGCAGGGACTATAATAAGAGGAGGTGTAGTTTGTGGAGTCGGGGGAGTCGGAGGGGTAGGAGAAGTAGGAGGGGTATGGGGTGTAGAAGGAGAACCGACTGTGGATTCGGGATAGGTGATTATAGGCGAAACTGAAACGTAAGGACGATAAGATTCTTCGTGAGCCGTGATAGTGGATCCAATATGATCAGAGATATTCTCAACAAAATCAGCAAGGGTAGTAGCTTGAATATGCGTCTGGAGATGTCTCAAGATGAAATTTTCGACCAATTTGTTATGTTTCTCAAATTCAATAGCAGCTGCAAAATCAGGATCAAGGACTAGAGAGTCGAGCGCACTTTCAGACTTGGCTTTAAACAGAGGCAACTCAAAGCTTTCGTCAAAATCTAAATCTTCGAGATAATCAAAAATAGCTGGGCATGAATGAGATTTGAAAATGGGTCTAGGATCTGTAGCCAGCTTGTTTTGCTCAAAAAGACTAGGAAAGAAAAACCGTTCAGCCTGTGAAAACTCTCAACCTATCATCAACGGCTCAGAGTTAACAATTATACTGGGATAAAATGTCAATGAAGCGCTACGTTCACAAGCTCACGGAGATTGACTGAAGCAGCGTTTATCTACTAACGCTGATGTAAAACAAGAGCGTTTTCAAAGGCTACCTGGCGTAACTTCAGGCTCCGTCTAAGACTTATGAAATAACACGTCAATGAGCAAACGATTAGTTTGTTCTCCCCAGTATGGTCGCCAGTATGTTAGCGCTTGAAATTTCACCTCAGGCTAAGAAAGGTAAACCTCAAGGCAACATCAAACCATTTAGCCTCATAGCTAGCCCTACGGGGCAGGAGAAGGCTCTCTCCGGTCAATCTCAGTAAAATCTTCAATAGATGAGATGACCAATAAGGTAACACTGATATTAGGCTAGTAAACTGATCAAAGAGTTTGATTTGGGGTTTTTGGGTTTTTTGGTGGCAAATTGAGGGGATGGCAATTTTGGGTGCAGGGATTGGACACAGTTTTTGCAGGGGGTTCTTTGGGGCGAGGTAGGAGACAGTATTGATGCTTTTGATTGAGGTGGATGGTCAGGAATGAAAGGTGAGGAGCTAAAGAGAGCAAACAATCACTTTGAATTCTCTTTAGACAGTGGAAAACATTGAAATTAAACAAACTTAAAAGCAGAGCATGGCAGGCATGAATTCTTACTTTAACACTTCATTTGTTTAATGTGTAGAAGTAAAAGAAAGGAAATGAATCACATAAAAAGCTTAGAAGTACATTGAGAAACACACCATCAACACATGAGTCCACAAGAATCCCAAAGAGGATTGCAAAACCCTGGTCTTCCTTAGCCAAAAATTGCAGAGATTAAGTGAATAATACAATGATAGCTTATCCCTCAAGAGTCCAACCATGAAAATGAGCAAGAAAGTACATAATATATATGATCTAACCTCTTTCCCTGCCTCCATGGGTCGAGATCACTATCCTAGGAGCTGTTTCAACCACTTCTAAACTAAGCACTACAAACTAGGCAGTCAAAACAACTTGCCTCTATAAGCTAGGAAACCAATTCATTCATTTAATATTTACCCTTTTCATGAATGAATCTTCTAGAAATGTTACATAAGAGTAAAAGTGTCTTAAAAGTACAATAATTACATCAAATAGAATCATAATTCACCCCCAAAAAGTCAAACTGAGTCAAACTACGTTTTTCTGAGCTGTACAGTGCATTTTGGAAAAATCTGCCTGACGGGTCGTGCGCCCCTGCCTGACGGGTCGCGCGCCCCTGCCTGACGGGTCGCGCGCCCCTGCCTGACGGGTCGCGCGCCCCTGCCTGACGGGTCGCGCGCCTTTGGAGCCACTTTTAGGGCACTTTCAGGTGTCCAAATTGGGCAAACGTAGGTTTTTTTGAAAGGTCTGTGAGTCTACTTTCCAACCCAACTGGAATTTTTGAATTTGGAGTTCATTTGCCCTGTCAAAAATCAAATCTCCCAAGACTGGTCAAAAAGTGCCAAATGAGGCTGCCTCAACGAAGAGTGTTGTTGCAGTCAACTTTTGAATGCCTTCCTCAACCCAAAATTTAGCTCATGATAGCTCATTGGAAAGCTCTTTGTGTCTAGTTATCATTTTATCCATCACGCAAGTTATTTGACCAACCAGGCTAGGAGAAAACTTGAATTTCCCAAGGTCGCTTCAGAGGTGCCTTTGATTCTCCTAAGGCAACGGTAATTTTGACATTTCTCTCAAACCATGACACCTGTGTAAAAAGTGAAGGAGGTTTTTCTTCCTTGGCAGGGTTTTAACAAAAAATCTCTCAGTTTTCCAAAATTCATCTTTGATTGCTCAGAAACATCATTTTAGTGAAACTTATCCCGATGTGTGGAACAAGGGATTTTGTCGAAATGAAGCGAAATGAAGGGGATAGGGGGCTTCTAAATTCTTGGGGAAATTTTTGGGAGTGGGGAGGGATGTTAGGAAGCAGGGGAAAGTGGAATCTCAGAGATTGAGCGAGGGGAAGGGGTCCAAAAGGGAAAAACACAGGCCAAACCTAGAAAATTGCCAGGTTGTAGCTAGAAACTAGGGTTTGTGCAAAAATGAGGAATTTGGGGGATCTAAGGGATGGGAAGCATTTGATAAGGTATATGAAGGATAGGGGAAGGTGTATGAACATCTGGATACAATTTTTGCCGATGATTTGACCGTCCAGGAGAAATTGGCTTCAAAACCCTAGGAGAGGAAAATGACCTTACCTAGGCGCAACTGAAGCATGAACAAGATGTAAAATGACTCATTAGACACTGACATGATAATGACAACCCTACGAATGATGATTGACTCAGCTGAATAGCGACATAGATTGGCATTTGGGCAACTTTGAAAAGAGTAGGAGCAAACCCTAGACCTAATGCCTAGTGACCAAATTTTGCTTGAAGACTCACTGAAATGACAAAATTTGACCTTGACACTTCAAAATCACTTTGTAAGAGCATGTTTGATCACTGGAGGAAGGCTGGAAAGACTGACACTAAAACAACTCACAAAAGATAGAAAATATAGATGTATGCCTTAAAAATAAGCCTCTTCGAGAGGGAAACCTCCTTTACATTACAAAAATGAACAATTCTTGGATGATACAAATGACAAGACCTCCTTTCTATATATAGGAGTCTAAGGGTTCATAATATAATCAAAGTCGACATAGCAATAATAATATAAGGGCACAATAATAACAATAGTGGGCTTCTATGGGGCACAATAATAATAATATGGGGACTACATTGGCACAAAAATATAATAATAGGGTTGTACTAACAAAAATAAGGGGTTACACTAGTAGTATAGGGACCTAACACAAGCTCTAGCATGCCTGCGGAGATGAAGGAACCTTCGGAGCATTGTTGTCACTTTTCCAGGTGAGTTTTGATTTTATCGTATTTTGCCACCTTTTATGTTGATTTTTGTTTGTTTAGCTTATGAGAATGTTTGTTGAGTGATTGCTGGTGTTGTAACTTTTTTTAGCTTGTAGAAGTGTTGTTTCAATTTTTGTGTTTCATTTCCCAAGTGTCACATGCATTACCCTATTTTTGCATTAACGGTTGTCGTTGCGACGACTCTCTCCACATGCTTTGTTCAACTTCTGTTTGATTGACCCTTCCACTTGTTTTACTTGAATGCATCATCACTCAATCATATTTGCACTCAAAATCACACCATACTTCAAATCTGCTTGATTGCGCACTCCCCTTGACAAGACCTGGGCTCCCCTTGCCCGGAGCTCACATTCACTTGCATGCACTATGGAATCTAGTAGTTTAAGGCCTTTGCCTTGGCTTCTACAATTGCACAGAGGTTGTCTTGACCTGGCTCCAACTATGCACTTCGTAGTTCCAAGAGCCAGCCTCCCAGCTTGGTTATTGAGACTGTGCAATGCGCAGTCTCTCCCAGGCTCTGCCCCAGACTGAACTGTGCATTGCGCAGTTCCAGTCATCAATATTTCACACTGACTACTAGGATTGCATAGTGCACAGTTCCCACAGTCATTAAGTAACCCCTGTTGGTCAAAATTGTGCAATCTCTCTCGTTAGATGACCTGATTATTGCATGATCATGTTGTGAAGTTAGATTTGTAAGAGATAATGTTTGCATTCCATGCATGTTCTTTTTGTACCATAGGTACCACATTCGTGAAACACTTGTCTCCAGCGGTGGTACCATGGCAGCAAAGAGAGTTACTTCAAGAGAGAACACTAGAAGCAGTATTGGGGAAGCAATTGATCAAGTGCCAGTTAACTTGCCAATATACGAAGACACTCAACTATCCATAGAAAAAGAGTTGACACTAACATGGAATCATGTGGAGTAGAAGTAGCGGAAGGAAGCAATCTAGTACAAGATCATGGAAAGAGGAAATTGCTAACATAATACAGGGCGAACAAAGCTACAGAGTCAAAGTGTATTCAATATTCATGCGGGAAGCTTTGGCAATGGAAGAAAAAGGAAGCAGAGGTGTTAATTTTAGGACAACAAAGGTATGTTATGATTAGAGCAATTTTACTTCAATTTATTTATTATCTAAATTAATTTAGTAATCACATCATCATAATAGTAAAATGAAGATAGAACATAAACAATAACAATAGAAGACAATCCAAGACAAGAGGACACAAGATATGGCACCAGTCAGGGACAAACCCCAATGTGGGGAAATCCTTGATCAATTCTTCTTATAATTCTCCAAAAGTTCAACAGAGAGAGAGAGTACAATATACAATTTTCACTTGCCCAATCAAAGTGAAAGTTGATCAGTCAAACAATAGTAACAATAAGCCTTAACTAGAAAGTCAACGTTGGTCAAGAGGGAATATTTCTTCCTCCAATTCAGCTTGGTAAAATCCAGTCAAATCGGCCTCCAACAACAAGTCAAATCAGCCAAAAGACACTATGAAAAAATCCAATCAAACCTAGTCAACAAAATTCAACACAATAGAAAGCCCTAGACGCTGGTCAAATAGAGGTCAAACTGTCTCAGATTTTGTGCCCATAACTGCAGCCTGCCCAAACAAAAATCCTCCACCCAAAAACGCACTCAAAACAGGTCAACTGTTGGGCATGGAATCCCCCCACAGCATGTTTTGGGGCTTAAAGACCAAGTTGTAGTCAAAGGGTTTTGTAAGACTCCGTTATTTTCGGGTGCGGAGCACGAAGTATAGGTTAAGTCATAGGGTTGTCCGCCCCAAAGTAATGTAATGTAATGTAAAGTCATGTCAGCCTACCCATGGTCCGCGGACCATGGGATTGTATAAATAGAGCGAGGCTCTAAGTTGTAAAGGGATCGAAGGAAGAAAAGGAAATAATACGAATGGTTCGAGCTTAGAGTAGGAGTCTAAGTGTCTTGGGTCATAGTAGTAGGAGGAGGCTCTATAGCTAAGTGCGCAGAGGCCTAGTAGAGTTCACAACTGAGTGCGCAGACCCTTGCAACTGAGTGCGTAGGGCGGTGTTGAGTTTGTAATCTGGATTGAAGATTAATAAAGAGAAGTTGATTCCTATTTCTGTGTATCTGTTGTGCATTGCTTTCTTTCTGTTTATATTGTTTTATTTATCACGCACACTGATATGATTGTTGAATATGCTACAATAATCATTAGTCTTGCATAAACAATTTAAGTAATCAGATAATAAAAGATTAAATAGAAAGGAACTTGGGCATTATACGGGTTGCACCTCGAATAGGGTTGCATAGAAGTAGCACCGCAGGTTGCGAAAGGATAGGAAGTGTGCATAGCGACGGGTCAGACCGTGGACCTCCAGAAGCCCATCAGACATCCCCAGGGTGAGGAAACTTGGTTCTAGCACCCTCCCATACTACTTCGGGTGAGACCTCAATCCGCGCTCCACGTACTATTGCCGAAAGGGCCAGTAGTACCGAGATTTTCATGGCTAAATCACCTCTGAACTTGGGTCAGGCCAATACAAGCCAACAAATGGTTTTGTTGTCAGGACTGAGATCTGCATAAAGGATGTCTGATTTCATCCCACTGGAATCCAACACAAAATGAAATTGAAGAGTGGTTGGACAAGAAGATTCATGAGTTCGCGGCACAGAAAAACAGAAATTCACGAGTATCTAAGGAACAGTGGTTGGAGCTCTACTTGTATACGGAAATCCACGAAAATTTCTTTGCATCCTTTTCTTCTGAGTTGTATGAATGGATCATAGTGTGAACTTTGGAATTAGTGCGCAGACTAGAAGAATCAAGAGATAAGATAGCATGTATTGTGGACCACTGGCTCGACCGAATAATAGGAGGATTATCGATGAATTTGTAGTCGACACAACTGTCCGCTACAGTGAGGCAGAACGATGTTTTCTCAAGGGACCACAAGGTAAGTATATTAAAACTTTGAACAATTGGATTAAGATACTATTGTGTGAAAAGCAGGTTATGCGAATAAATTAATGTTTAGGACTACGTGAAGTGGGAAGATCTACAAAAGTGGAAGTATTGAGGAGTTAGAAAACAATCCCTTAATTTCACCCTCGCGGGAAAGCGAGGAACAGCTCGAGAAAGTTTCTCCGAGAAGCATGGTTAGTCTGATAAGGCAACGTATTCCGCATTTACCACCTCCACCCACACCGCCACCCATCTCACCCTCCTCACCTCCATCTCCACCCACCCCACCTCTGCCACCACCACATTTCAGTATGGCGAGTGCGATCCAATTACCGGTATTCAGAGGAGTGGGAAATGAAGATTCGGACCAATTCTGGTTCATGGTAAGAGCAGTATGGGAGGCACAGGGCGTCGTGGATGATAATATTAAAAAGGCTATGCTGTTGAGCACGCTACAGGATCACACATTAACATTGTATATCAAGCATTCTAATGACCACCTGAATGTAGGAATCATAGAGATCTAGTCTTCGTTGAACAAGGAATTTAGTAGGCCAAAGTTAGAAACACAATCAATCATCGGATTTAAGGAGATTGCGATGCTCCCAGGCGAGACCCCCTAGGATCTAGACCAAATGCTGAAGAGTACGATCCTCAAAGCCAATATGACATTAACGGATGCACAACATCGCACATGGTTTGTGGCCTCACTCACGCCACACTTAAGGATGGCGTTGTCACATAAAAAACTTTCCACCCAGGGCAAAGCATTGGAAATGGTAATGAGATTACATGAGACCCATATACAAGACCCTGGGTTGGGAGTCCAACAAATCCACGTGAAACTCCAGAATCTATGTTTGGAAATGTAAAGTTTGAAACAAGACAGGACACCTCAGACGGAGGTGCGCGAGGAAGTATGGTGCATAAAATGCAAAGGCCAAGGGCACGACAAGGACCACTGTCCAGTGTTCAGGAACTACTTGGCAGGAGGAGGGCCAATGCTGTTAATACTAGAGGCACAGGAAGGGCCAAATGTGGCATCTGCCCTATGCTGCACGATCTACCAGATAGGTGGAAAATACACTACGGACAATTGTCATTTGTTGCAGAAGTATACGCAGATGTTCCAGCAATTGTTTTGTAATTTCTACAATTCGGTAGGCCATGATGAATGCACCTGCTGAAGCTACGAACTAATGATGGATCAGACTCCTGCATACTGGGTGTAGACCAAAACTCGAGCCCTCGACCCAAATGCAGGGATGGCGTGCTCTGGATTTTAGGGGCGCGGTCGGGGTCGAGGCGGAATGGGACCAGGAAGGGGTCGCGGACAACTGATTTGTTACAATTGCAAAGGGCCAGGGAACTATGCCCGTGATTATACAAACCAGACAAGAATATCATGTTGGTATTGTACATAGTTTGACCATGAGGCAGAATACTGCCCTTAATTGATAGCGAGGATGTGTGAAAAGGGGGTACTCCAGGCCCCTCCGACCCAGAATTTACAAATAATGAGGTCTGAGCCGCGCAAAGAAAACCCAAATGTAAACATGATGCTCAGGAGCGGTATGACCACGGGAGATAATAAAGGGAAGCAGCTAGATGAAAGTGCATGGGTTCGCAAGGCTCCTACAAAGGAACTCGAATTTGATTTAGAACACGTGAAAGAGACATTCATGGAAGCTAAGAAGAGCTTCACAGATGCCTCTATTTCAGGTGGTAAGGATTAATTAGAACCAGGAATGGATCCTTTAATGCTCACTACCTTTTTGGATACATTCATGAAACTGCTGCACGATAGCAAGGCGGTCAAAGGACTACAAGAACTTATCACTAGGTGCGCAGGGTCAGGAGAACCGCGTGTGGTCCAGAAACTTGGAAAGCATGCATTGCGCACAAGAAGGGAAATGAGGTTGACTGCACAAATAGGTGAATACGAAATGGATCAGGTAATCCTAGATCTCGGTTCGGACACAAATGTACTACCAAAGCAAACATGGGAAGGCATGGGCAGACACGTGTTATAATGGTCCCCTATTTAGTTACGAATGGAAAACCAACAAAATATTTTTCTCATGGGAAGATTGCAAGGGTGACAGTCGATATTGAAGGTGTGAATGCATAGGCAGATTTTGAAGTGATAGATATTGTCAATGAAAACAATCCCTATCCAACACTACTAGGAATAGACTAGGCCATTGATATGAACAGAGTCATAAATATGAAGAAGCGCAAAATGATCTTTGAGAAAAAGTCACTACGTGTGCTAGTACCGCTAGATCCAGTCGAAGGAGCGCGATACATTGAAACGGTGCATGACGATGATAGTGATGATGATCTCGATTGTATTTACAAGATAACTACGCGAGAAGAAGATTGGCTGAATCCGATTGTAGATGGAAGGATTTCATGGGAGTGCAAAAGCTCCTTAACTTCAAGTTCAGATGAAGAGATAGAGCGATGGCAGAATCGGCTCCACGAAGTAAGAACACTTAATTGAAACATGATGATTAGATCATTGCATTGTGTGACAATAGAGGCAAGGGAGCTGCCGACATATGATGGATTAACAACAGTGGATAAATTTTTGAGCAAATTTGAAAGTGCAGTACCAGAACAACAATGGTTCAATGCACTGAAGTGGGAAATACGTGCAACACCCGCACGATGGTGGGGTATGCATCAAGGAACTTTTGAGGACTGGTGCGGATGCAGAAGGATGATGCGCCTACGTTTTGGAAAACCCCAGCTCTAAAAAGAATCCAATCAGCAGGGGCAGAACAACTTGCACGCCCACCTTTCCCGATGGGTACAGACATATGTTGTACAGTCCGCACAAGTGCACACCACCCCCAGACTAGAGAATTGTAACAAACCATAGTAGTAGGAAAGGTGACACGCGCTATCAATTCTCCACGACGAGGCATTTGATAGGGTGTGTGGAGTACTGAACAAGGTTCACCAGGTGAGATGAATTGATTGGGACCTGCGAGTACCTGTGGTTCAATGGGCCTATAGGACCATGTGCAAAACCCTGAACATGAAGATTATTCCAAAGTTGTGGAACAGAGTAAAAACCGTAATTTTTGAAGAGAATACAAAAAAGGGTCCGCGCGTAATCACTCCCATAGTTGTGACAGTGCGTGATGGCCAGGAGGAAGAAATCACACATCTACGCAAGGACGAACATTTGAGGATTCAGGAAGCCATCTGGCGAGGGAACCTTAGACTTTACGAACTCGAACAAGACTGGGTATGATTGAGGAAGAAAAGCATTTGAATGGACGTTGAAATCAAAAGGCTGGAAAACGAGATCACGCAAGCATGTCTCATCGATAAACCAAGGATGACAAAGAAAGATACGGATGACCATACCACTGCATTAGAAGATTGTCGCCGAGAGTTTATGACTCTGCTACCATGGCTACGACCACACCTCACCAACTGCAGTAACCAGGGAAGCGCACTGCATACAGTAGAACGCACAGCGCCAGCGGTCACGCAGAAAATTGAGGAGTTTCTGTAGACTATGCTGGAAGGAAAATTGAAGTCTCACACAGGTGGTATGACCACTTGACTATCCGTAGGGAGCATAGTCTTAGCACTCTAGACAGTTGAAAGAGAGTGCGAGACTCTAAAAGAGTCTATTTAGGGGTTGTGCGATGAGGGGGGTGCATGTAGAATTAGCAGGACACAAGGTTTGCACCCATGAACGAGGGGCTGCGCTGTCATACGGGTAGTCTGGGAAGTAACCGTTCGTGTCACTATTCATGATGAGATGTCCAATTTAGGGAAAAAGGGAGTGGACGACAAGCATTTAAGACACGAATTAAGGCCTAGATTTGGGGCAATCTGCCGCCAAGAAAGCATTGATGGCCCAAAATTGGGGGGAACAGTTGGATTTGAATTCAGAAGGTGTTATAAAACTCCATGGGCTAAGCACAAGACAACACTTGTTCATTTGAGATTTGAGCAGTTCATTAGAGCACAGAGTGTTGAGCATCAAGCAAGATTTGAGCCCCGAAGTTCACGAACAACCACGGACAGCTCAAGCAAGATGACAACTACCAGAGAGGTTTGGGCTCTACAGAAGGAACCACCGATGAGGTCGCGTAGAACCCCATGATGCATGATGTTCCCGGAAACACTGGGGTTGTGCCACAAATCCCGAAATCGCATTTGACATCGAGGCCCAAGAAAGATAAGCATGCGGCGGGACCAGTTCGCATGTCCCCAAGAAATCTGTTGTTCAGTAAACTTTTAATGGAAGAAAAGGGCAAGGTTGTCACCATTGAGATAGATGATGAGGAGGAGGACCTACAGGCTCTCATCGATGAGATAAAGGCAGCAGAAGACATGGAAGAGAACATCCAACCGGTGCACGCTGCAGCAAAATTGCCTGAGTACGTTCCTCCGTGAAAAGGGAAAGCCAAGATACCCAAGGGCTTGGATGCCACTAAAAGCACACTCCAGACCCTAATCCTCCCCAATGAAATTTTGTTTGATGGCTCACACTTGGGTCGCATACCCACAATGAAGTTTAAAGATTGGGACCTCGTGGATAGAGAGAAGTTCCCACACTTGGAGATCGAGAACCTCATGAAGCAATGTACGGAGGGGTCAGTCACAACACTAGAGCTTTGGAAATGGCTGCGCGGTGTGGAGAAGGCCACATTACTTCATATGTTATGGATTCCACACTTTCACTGCACACCTATCACTATTTTCATCATCAAGCAACTGCTTTTCCTGGTGCAATATGGGTACTTATGGCTAGAAGAGCCTATTCCCATCATGACGGATCTCATCCATAGGATTTCCCGGCTCCCCTATAAGGGAAAGGACCTCGCAGCAATAGCAGGCAAAAGCAGAGATTTGGTGCTCGCAGAGGCCATGAAGAAAAAATAAAAACTAGAAAAGAAAAAGAGGGGTTAATAATCAGCAACATTAAAGATAAAGCGGTGCGTGTAGCCACCCAGCTCCCGGCCAGGAAGGTAATGAGAAAATGTCATGGAGATGAGGTATTAGTGCTGGTAGTTGCATTGGCAGAACAATGCGCGAAGGGGGTCCAATTAAATTGGGTCGAGCTCCTCTGCGAGGAGTTCCTGACTAACTAAAAGGAAGCCCAGGAGCATGGCAAGACCTTCCACTACATGTGGTCACTCTTGTCTATTTTACTGATAATAGGGGAACTGCCCGAGGACAATCAGTTCCCTAGTATTGAACAGGACTTACCAGAGGCCGCAAAGTACGCGTTGCTCTGGGCCACCAAGGACACCAAGCGGATTCATGAAACCAAGATCTTCTAGTTGCTTATGGAGGCAAGCATCCGAATCTGGATCAATAGACGACCGTGCCTATCCCCGACAGTGTACAACAGTCTGCGGAGCTTTCCAGACTTCAAGGCAGGCATGCATAATGTGTACATCAAGGTGCATAAGGACCTGATGAAACAATGGACCAAGCTCCCCTTCATCGCTATCAATGATGCAATCTTTTGAATGCTAGAATCATGGCCCCCGGAGTGGCACGCCCCGGATCTGGCGGAGATGGATAGAATAACAACACAGAAGCAGAAGGATGCAACTAAGTTGCATGTCACAAAGTTGGCCCAACCAAGGTGCAATGAACAAGTGGCTGTAGAGGTAAGGGTTGTCTGTGAGGCAGTAAGGGTAGCCATAGAGCAGGCAAAGGCCGCCGGAGAAGCAGAAGTAGCGCAGGCAATAGCGGCCACCACAACACAGGACACGGAGGGCCAGAGCTTGTCTACAGAACAGAGAGCATAGGACACAGAAGAAGGCGCGGACCTGGGTGTAACATCCACTCAGCTGAAAAGGCTGCACCTCACGGAGAGATCGGGTCCACGAAAAAAGGTCAAGGCATCCAAATTGACCATCAAACGGATCACACTAACAGAAGGTGACCTCTACGACATTGGCGACATGGTTCGTGAGGTCACCAAGGAAGTGCTCTAGGAAGCCATGTCGGAGCAGCAGATTGTGTTGGGGGCCCTAAGGGTGCAACTACAGGAACTACAAGTGCGGCCCCCACAGGAAGGAATCATAGCCACCTACGACGTAGCAAGTACATCAGTAGCAGAGCAGCTGCTACACGCAAAGATGGCCAATACCATAGTGCTACCAGAAGGAGCACTAACAAAAGAGAAAGAGGACAACAAAGCCGCAGTGGGTAGGATCAAGGGACTTGGCCTAAATTTGGCTGCCCTTGTGTGAGACACACTGTACCACCTCCAGGATGGCATAATAGCAGAGCTCCATGCTAGGGAAGGCCGAGCGATTCAGGTGATGAGTAAGCAGAAGATCAACATTGAACAGCGCAACCTACAGCAGGATGTACTAGTGTCACAGAACTAGCAGATTGTGAATATAGTGGATGAAGCATGTTGGCGAGTCCTAGAGTTGTCCATCGCTGCAGACCTACCAACAAGATGCGGATCCACTATCTGGTAAGTACAGTCTACAGTGCGCGTGAGGAAACAACACGAGTTCAGTTGGAGCTGAACCTCTAGATTACTGAGCTACGGATGAAGGCGCAGCCTTCCACTCCTCCAGAAGTTAGAGAGCAGTACGTTAGTGTGATTAAAACAGGACTGGAAGAAATTGGATGGGCAGTGCAGGACTATATTGGTATGTTGGACCAAGTTTTTGACGTCCTCACATCCTTGCAGGAGGACCCCAACATACAGCACCTGGAACAGAGGCAGGCGAACTGCAGGTATAGTATGATAATGTTAGGGGAACTGTGCAGATAGTCGTCCTCACCCAATGACTGGCAAAGATGCAGCAGGCAAGGGCACTGAAAGAGTAGGTGGATGCTACCAGACATAAAGAGGCACTTCTCAAGGCGCATGTCCAGCCTTGGATTGATGTGGCCTTCACCATTATGGCCGACATTGAGGGCAAGCTTGCACAGATGTAGTAACTATATGCACTAAGGTAGGTAGTAGATCCTCATAAATAAGCATCGGAGGAGCGCACGCAGCAGGTCCAACAAACTGCAGAACAATGCGTCGTGAACCTCCGAGCAGTACGGGACCAATTGGAGGGGCTCCGCACCAAGGTCACCACACTAGTAGAGTGACTCGAGATGAGTCACGATGATTGTGTTGGGGGCCTTTTGGGCATAAAATCCCCCCACAACATGTTTTGGGGCTCAAATCCCAAGTTTTAATCAAAGGGTTTTGTAAGACTCCACGATTTGCGGGCGTAGAGCGCGAAGTATAGGTTAAGTCATAGGGTTGTCCACCCTAAAGTAATGTAATGTAATGTAAAGTCATGTCGACCTACCGATGGTTTGCAGACCATGGGATTATATAAATAGAGCGAGGCTCTAAGTTGTAAAGGGAGCGAAGGAAGAAAATGAAATAATACGAATGGTTCGAGCTTAGAGTAGGAATCTAAGTGTCTTGGGACATAGTAGGAGGAGGAGGCTCTACAACTGAGTGCGCAGAGGCCTAGTAGAGTCCGCAGCTGAGTGCGTAGGGCAGTGTTGATTTTGTAACTTGGATTGAAGATTAGTAAAGAGAAGTTGATTCCTATTTATGTGTATCTGTTGTGCATTGATTTCTTTACGTGTATACTGTTTTATTTATCACGTGCACTGATATGATTGTTGAATATGCTATAATAATCATTAGTCTTGCATAAACAAGTAAGTAATCGAATAATAATTGATTAAATAGTAAGGAACTTGGGTATTATACGGGTTGCACCCCGGTGCACGGAAGCATCACCGTGGGTTGCAAAAGGATAGCAAGTGCGCGTAGCGACGGGTCAGACTGCAGACCTCCAAAAGCCCATCAGACATCCCCAAGGTGCAGAAACCTGGTTCTATCACCCTCCCATACTACTTCGAGTGAGACCTCAGTCCACACTCCATGGACTGTTACCGAAAGGTCCAGTAGTACTAGGATTTGGTTGGATAAATCACCTCTGAACCTGGGTCAGGCCTATACAAGCCAACATCAACGTTGGTCAACACAAGTCAAATTGGCCTCCTACAATTTCGGTAAACACTGGTCAATGGATGGAACAGAAAACCCTTCCGTTTCTTCACACGTGTGGAGAGTTTCCTCTGAAATTCGTACCCAATCAATGAAGGATAGATAATATTGTGAGTGAGTGAAGTGTCCAAATGGGGAGGAGTCACCTTATATTTATATGCAAACGTTGAGGATGAATAGATGTGACTGTTGAGCTTTTGAGCCTACTTAAGTTTGCTATTTGACCTTGACAATTTGTCCATAATCAAAATAAATTCATAATTACATTTGTACATGTCATAATGGGATTATCTTTAGATCATTCCCACACATCTCAGAGAGAGGAATCCAATTAAAATATGAGATGCCTCATATGAGTTGTGCAATGTGAATTTTGTCACTAGTTTCCAAAACTAACAAGAGGACATCAACAATAAAATGGAGGAAGAGAAAAAGAAGAGCTTGTAGCTAGGAGAACTGAAGTTGCAAGAGACGAAGAAGAAGCTGAAGGAGGAACAAGAGTTGAGAAGAAGAGAAAAAGAATAAAAGAAAAAATAGGAGGAAGAAGAAATGCAAGGCGCAATGACAAAGCAAACAACACCCATACAGGTTGAGGAGTCAGAACAACCAACAGCTGAGGTAGACAGTGAATAGATGCAGGATTGAGAAATGGCTCAGTAGAGTGAGCAATTGATTTAGTGGATGGACATGGAGTTAGAGTAGAAGCCACGAAATGAGGACACTGACCTCATGCTGAGAGCACCCGAGGCCACCTCTCAGTCTCCACCACCTCCCGTGTCAGAACCTCTCGTGAGAAAACAAGGATATTTTGTATTCCTTGATCATGATCTAGTCATGGATGTGTACAATCTCTCATTTGACGAGTTGTAGAAGAATATTGTACAAGTGCAAAGGAAGCACTTTCTGGATGATCACGTATCATCTGTATTCATGAAGGAAAGGGTGATAGTTCCACACACTAGGAAGCATCCAACCACCCTTACCAAAGCCACCTTGGCCTATGTTGGAGCAACAAGCTCCAATTTCAATTACTTGTTGGCTGAGAATGAATAACTGAAAAAGAACTTACAGGAAACTAGGCAAGAGGCAGAAGAATCTCAATAGAAGAGCACAGTTTCTGCAATGGCAAAGATGAGGAAAGTGATACTCACTATAGTGTCAATACTTGAGACCACCATGCAGAAACTCAATGATGAATTTGTCGCCGTGCACCAAGCAGTTGTTTGTGTGCATGGATTGCAGTAGTGGAGCAAGGAGTTTGTTCAAACTCTTAGGAACATAAATGTTGCCATCGCCCATGTGCAAGAGTGGAGAATGTGGTACAAAGGGGCCCCGCTTCACTTGCAAAAGATGATGAAGCCGTAGACAGAGCTAGAAAAAGCAAAGGTCTGGATGTTGATCTAGAACTATGAGTATCTTAGCCCGTTTGTTAGCAGCATATCAGCTTCATATGCATGGTTGCACAAGAGTTTGGATGTCATGGTGAAGACGCATAGGATTTCATCAATCTGTTCCCTCACTGAAGCTAAGAACAAGAACCAAGTCTGGCTAAATATTGATAGGTACATGGAGAATCTAAGGCAAGAGGCCACCAGGGATGACTTGGAACTAAACGCACACAACATGCAAAAGTACATCGGTGGTCCTATCAAAGTCAACATCATGTTGCTCATGATTTATAATAAATTAGATATAGGTTTCGAGACCATACACCTAGATGCCATGGAGGCAAGAGCCTCCCTTCAGGAAGACAACATCAGGAAGTTTGGGAACACCATCATGCAGTACCAAGTTTGCCATGTAATCGAAAAGCACCAAGTGTAGGTTTTCGAGATGGTCTTTCCCCAAACTTTATAGTCATAGTGTTTTGTCCATTTAGGTTGTCTGTAGCCTAATTTGTCTTACATTAGTACATGTGGAAAATGTATATTATTTGTAAATATGTTGAAAGTGAAAATCCAAGTGCCATTCGTAGAATGTGGATAGTCACTCTGTAAGGTAATAAGTTATTTGTAAAGGAAGTTGAAGATTCATGAGGGAAGTCAAAGAGTCACAAAGGGGAATGTCAAGGGTCACCCCACCCTTTCTTATAAATAGAACCTCATAACTCATAGAAGGGGATTTTTGGGAGCCAATCTTTTGGCTAGGCATTTCTTAGAGTAGCCTTGGGAGTATTTTGATGAGCCTTGGCTTCTCCACAATGTAGAGAGTGTATAATTCTTTGGAGGAGCAGGCAGTGTTGACTATAATGTTCCACTATTGGGGCTAATGGATATCAATGGTGTATATATGGATGTAACTTTCACTTAATAATATAGCTAAGCCAACACGTTTTCATGCATATGTTGTTATTATAGTTTGATTATTCTGGTTGCTTTAGCAATGTATGTTGTTTAACTTACGCTTTTGTGTATGAACTATTTTGTATGAAATTTTATGAACCTTGTTGAAAGCATGTTGTTGGATTATCCCATCACTTTGGTTTGTGGACTATTCTGCTTCTAGCTTGTTATGTCATTCCACTCGTATGTTCCTTTCAGGCTGCGTACTATTATAGGCTTCTAAGGGGCACACTTCCTTTCCCCTCTGTGTGTTAAAACCGCCATGCATATCACTTGACTCATTGCAAGGTGTCACACTTGCTTCCAACCAAATCTATCATACTTACCTCTATGTGTTACCATGGTCAAGGAACTACATTACCACCCATTGATGGGACTCCTACTCCAAATGGTCTAAGGTCTAGTTGGGACTTCTTACCAGGGAGATCCCCTTGACATGTTGGCAGGTCCATCACCATCAACAATCCTATATTTGTAGGATCACACATTGATCTACAAATTTATTAGAATATGGATAATGGAAAAGGACTTGATCTATTGGATTAAGCACAAGAAGCAACCAAAATAATGTATTGAGCTTCAGCTGGGAGCCAAGGGTTTATTCACAATACTTTTTATAAATCTATAAGATTGCATGAGAGTCTTTGAAAGTGGGCCTTAATTTATTAATAATGTGGTTCTCTTCATCCACTTTTGGACCCTCGAATATAATATTGACAAGGACAAATTTATAAAATCCCTAGTATCGATTCAACTTTATGCACATCCAATTGAATATTGGTAAGAAGATACCCTAGAAGTTATTGGAAACATAATTGGTTCTTTTGTAAATATATCATAGGTCAGAAAAACTAGGCAATATATAACTTATGTTAAAACTTGCGTGTACATGGATATATCTTAATTGTTATAGAAATTGATTAAAGTCTCCTTCCAAAATGAGGACATAGTGTAAGGTATTGATTATGAGAAGGTCCCCTTTGGATGTCATAAATAGCATGAATATGGCCATTTATTTAAGAACCACCCTCTTGTAAACCCTCTCCCATATCCAAAAGCTATGTAGTCCACAAGGATTGATCAAGAAGGATTGCAATGGCCAAAAAATCGTAGAAGCAACAAATAACCCTAAAATTCCAACCCTAAGGATCCCCTTCAATCCAATAATAAGTATGAAGCTTTTACAAACTTGAAACTCTCACAAGAGGAATCTGAAATCATATGGAGGATTGAAAGAGGTTAAGGAGAACCTTGAATAGGAAAACTTAGCTAAAAAGAGGAAAAACACAAAAAACCCCAATGAGGATCATGTTGATAAAGAAATATAAATATTAGATGTGAAACAGGAAACATAGGAAAATGAATCATGCTCCAAGAAACCAACAAACATGGAAGAATAAAAAAAATTGGACTTGGATGAATAGGTTTTATCGACCGTACTAGAGGAATTGCATGATCAAGATCGTAGAATGGTATTGAATCCCCAATTTAATTTTCTTCATTAATGTTTTCTTAGAGTTACAAACTCCATAGATGAATCAACCCCTCCCTATAAAAGGCATGAATCTATAATTCCTCCCTATATACACAAGGACTCCCCCAGACATGTTCAAGAGGAGAAGAAGCATGGGAGGAAAACAAGACAAGAGTTAATATAGAAAGAAGGAGGATTTTTAGCCAAAGCAAATAAGGTCACATTAATCACCAAATGTGTTCTCACCCACTCCTCCCCCTTGCAAATGAAATTCATATCCTTGAACATAAGGGGTCTTAATTGCAGAGGAAATCATGGTCCCCTAAAAGACCGAAATAAAAGGGACAAACCAAATATAGTAATCCTTAAGGAAACTAAATGCCCAAGTGAAAAAATGGACTCCCTTGTGTCCAAGTGCTAAAAAGGGAGGAAAGTAATATATCTCAATGCCATTGGACATGCAAGAGGACTGGCAGTGATTTGGAATTTGACTAAAATAGTCTTCTCCAAGTTGCTTTTGGTCCCAAGAATCCTGGCAATAATATTCCATCCCTTATGCTCTAAAGAAACTAGGTTAGTAATCGCAGTCTATGGGACTCATCCCTCCAGGGAGAAAGATTCCTTTCTCAACAATCTTCTTCAAGTCATAAATATGTTAAATTATACAAATAGGGTCAAATTCCACTGTGGACAACTCATTTTATGGAGATAATTATTGCATTTAATTCCTCTTTTCAAGAGGACCAAAATAAACCTAAATATCACTCAAATCGGATAAGGGAAAGTGTACTTATGAAGAAAAACCCACATATGCACATTTGGACAAGTTGACCCTAACAAGAAATTGGTCACCCTTGGAAGCCTATAAATATAAGTGACCTCAATTTCATTTGGAAATAACCAAACATCTTCTTCTTCTCTTCTTCGTTGATTAGTTTGCACAGGCTTGAGGCTGGGTCGACAAAAGAAATTCACAAAGGTCTGAAATTACAGGGTCCAAAGCTTGTATCTATTTCTATGGTTTAGGGTTACAATCGTTGGTTTGAAAAAGGGGATATTTGGTTTCAATCATTGGCTTGCAAGATTAAGGGAGCGACTTGAAGCTCTCAGTCACTCGCACAACTCCTCCTCCCTATGCCTTGAAAGTAGGGCTAATATTTTTCAATTGAATGTATTTGACCACATATAAGAAAAGTTGTCTCTAATATATATTGATGTTGGGAACATATTTTTGAATTTTATTGGGTTATTTTTCTGGATTATATTGTATTGGGCTCATTGTACTCTCTATTGAAAAATTTATGACAATCTAATAGAATAATAATTTCAAAGGGTTCTGCCCCTTGTGGGGTTTTTCCCTGGTCTTTGGCCAAACCTGGTGTCTCTTATTGATGTGTTGATTGTCTCCTTTTTCATTTCATTTATTGCTCTATCTTCAATTACTGTTGATGATAGGAAAGTTTAATTGCTAATGAAAGGATTTTTATTTGAAGTATTGAAGTTTTAGAGCTAATGTGAAGGAAAAGCCCAAAAGGAGTCAAGTAGCAAAGAAATCATCTTTGGAAATCTGAAGGAGCCTATCTAGTCAAGTCAAGATGTCTTCCCATTTCTTTAAGGAATGTGAGAATTTGGGTGACTCATCTAACTTTTTTGCATGGAAATTCAAGTTGGAGTTAATAGGTGATAACAATTATGTTTTGGATTGCATTCGAGTAAAATTACTTGAGCCTCCAAAGAATGCTTCTGCTGCTATCAAGAACAAGCACAAGAAAGGTGAGTTAAAAGAAAAACAAATTATAGCTGATGGTTTACAAGATATTTTACTAGCATATGTTGGAAATTTGTGGAAGTCTAAGGATGTGTATGATAATATAGTTGTATGTATGATTAGATAAGATTGCTAATTGAAGTAATTGAAGTATCAGAGATAAGGTGAAGGACAAGCCCAAAATGACTCAAGAATCAAAGCAATAATATTTGGAAAGTTGAAGGAGTCTATTTAGTAAGGTCAAGATGTCTTCCCCTTTCTTTAAGGAACATGAGAAGTTGGGTGACTCATCTAACTTTGTTGCATGGAAAGTCATGTTGGAGAGCATAGCTAATAACAATGATGTTTTGGATTACGTTCGAGTAAGAGTACTTGACCCTCTAGAGAATGCTTCGGCTGCTATCAAGAACAAGCACAAGAATGGTAAGTTAAAAGAAAGAAGAAAAAAAAAAATTAGCTGATGATTTACAAGATAATTTTCTAGCATATGTTGGAAATTTGTGAAAGTCTAAGGATATGTATGATAACATAGTTGGCATGTCTGAAGTCAACAATTTGAATGAAATCATCTCCTTGAAATATCAAATCAAAGGCACAAAGATGAACAAAGGGGAGTTTTTGCAATCCTACATTATGAGGATTTCTCGTCTTAGATATAAATTACAAAGAGTTGGGGAATCTGTGCCTGGTAGGGAATTTCTGATTGTGACTTTTAGATGTCTCCCTCCTATTTGGGAAACCTCCATTACTACTATAAGGAAAAAACAATCTTTTTATGTCATTTGATGAGACTGTTGGAAAAGTCACTCAAGAAGAATCAAGGATGATATCAAGAGGAAGGATTCAAAAGCATGAAGAGTTGCATTCATCACTTGTGACAAGAAGAAGAAGAAAGGAAAAGGAGGTCCATCAAATTAAAGAGAGCCTCATCCTTGAAATTCAAGTAGAAGGAAGGAATAATTACATATTGAATGCTTCAATTATCATAAGAGAGGCTAGTATGCTCGATATTGCCCCGAGGAAAAAAATGGACCATGTTACAAAACTAGAAGCAACAACAACAGGTTTGATGATTGAGAAAGAAGAGATGATTGAATGCATGAACACAATGGAAGAGATGGAAGAAGAAGAAGAGATGATCCTAGTGACCATGAAGAAGATCGTCATCCCCAAAAGAAGTCAAGGTTCTCTAGGTATGAAAGTAATGTTGCAAATAAATATGAATATACTCTTCTTTCTTCCCTCACTAGTTCTTCTCCTTCGGATTTATAGGATAATTGGTTGGTCGATAGTGGGGCCACTCATCACTTCTCTGGGTATAAGGAAGTTCTTAATAATTTGGTAGAGAGGGAGTCAAATTTGAAAATTATTCTTGGATACAACTCCACTCTTCTCATCAAAGGTTTTTGGTCCATCAAATTTCATCTAGATTCTGGGGAATCCATTTTTCTCCATAATTTAATATATGTGTCAGGTTAGAAGAAGAATTTGGTATCAATGTCCTCTTTAGAAGAAAAAAGGGATGAGGGTTGACTTCATCAAGGGAAAGGTTCATACCTGGCATGTTGGATCACCTATGATAGATGCATTTACATTGTCATCGATATTTAAAGGAATCTATAGAGTCACTGGTAGACCTCTTCTAGAATTGGTCCATGATAATAATCATCTAAGTGATCTATGGCAATGAATATTGGTCAATCTATATTATGATTCTCTTCCGCAATTAGAGAAATTGGTCTCTGGGATTCCCAAGGTTCAAGCCCAACAAGATGGAGTATGTCTAGGTTGTGTTAGTGGAAAGAAGACAAGGGGAACAATCCCCTTTAGCAACAACAAGACAAATGGCATCCTTCATCTCATTCATTCTGACATTTTTGGTCCAATGCCTATGGATTCTATTTGTGGCCATCTCTACTACATCACCTTCATTACTGACTTCTCAAGAAAGAAATGGATATATTATTTGAAGCACAAGGATGAAGCCTTTGAAATGTTCAAGGAGTTCAAAGCTTTGATCAAAAATCAAATAGGGAAGAAAATAAAAATATTCAGGTTTGACAATGGTGAAGAATACACATCAAAGGAATTCATTGTTTTTTCCAAGAAGGAAGGTATCAAGAAAGAAACAATTGTGCCCTATAATCCCGAACAAAATGGAGTGGCTGAAAGAAATAAAGGGTCCATTATAGAATTTTCATGTGCCATGCTTTATGATCAAAAGTTTCTAAAGTTCCTTTGGGGAGAAGCAACAAATGTTGTTGTATATGTTTAAAACAGGGTGCCTCATCAAACATTGGAAAACAAGACCCCCGTAGAAGTGTTCACAAATGTCAAGCCCGACGTTGGCCAACTCAGTATCTTTGCATGCCCATATATTTTCATGTGCTGAAGGACAAAAGAAACAAAATGGAAGCCTCGGGAAGAAAATACACGTTTGTTGGGTATTGTGAAAATTCTAAAGAATTTAGAATATATATTCCTAGTCAAAGTAAGGTTGAAATTATTAAGGATGTAATGTTCGATGAAGATGTTTCCCTTGGAAAAGAAATGGACTTTCATCTGCCTCCTCCTCCTGAGAATAATGATGATATGGATATTTTAGATGGTCCTTCCATGCCTAAATCTGTGACAGACATTATTGATGGTTGCATGAAACCTATGGATCCCTTAAATCCTCCTCCATGTGATCCTCCTATTAGGAAAAGGCCACTTCGGTTCCGTGACACATTACAAGATGATGAGAAACGATATCCTGTTTAAATATCATTTAGAGAAAGGAAGAAGCCATGCAGATACCAAAGATAGGTTGCAACCATGAGCACTATGATTCAATCTGAACCTCCCACCTTTGAAGAAGTTGTGAAAGAAAAAGTTTGGAAAGATGCTATGGCAGAAGAATATGAATCAATCATGAAAAATGATGTATGGGATGTTGTGTTGATACCATAGGGGAAATATGCACGGTAACTTCAAAGCGGTTATTCAAGATCAAGTATGGAGTTGATGGTAGAATTGAGAAATATAAAGCAAGGTTCATGACCTGAGGATTCTCCCAGAAATAGGGAGAATATTATGATGATATATTTGCACCTATGGCTCGATTTACAATTGTTATCACCAAAAAACGACTACCTAGCTATTTCTAACTAGGTGGATCAAAATACACCATGTAGATTTAAGTTTACCATAGTAAAATCACTTTCACTATGGAAAATAATTTAGTAAACCAATTTTATTAAATTATTTAATGATTTAAATTAAAAATCCCCATGAGAACAATTAGATAAATCATTATTTATTTAATTTTCTCTAGTAATGATTATTAAATTATTATTTAATAATGATTTATATAATTATTTAATAACGATTTAATAATCATTCCTAGATAAAATTAAATAAATAATGATTTATTTAATTGTTCTTATGGGGTTTTTATTAAATCATAAAATAATTTAATAAAAGTGGTTTACTAAATTATTTTCCATAGTGAAAGTTATTTTACTATGGTAAAATTAAATCTATATGGTGTATTTCGATCCACCTAGTTAGAAATGGCTAGGTGATCATTTTTTGGTGAGAACAACAACCATTCATTCGATAGTTTCCTTTGTCACAAGTCAAGGATGGACCTCCATCAGATGATTGCGAAGATTGTATTCCTCCATGGCATGTTACGTGAAGAAGTGTATGTTGAACAACCACAAGGATTTGAAGTAGAGGAATGAAAGAAACATGTTTTAAGGTTGAGGAAGGAATTGCATGGTTCGAAGAAAGCCCCTAGAGTATGGTACGTTTGTATAGACAGTTAATTGGTGAATTTGGGATTCACAAGAAGCAATGTCGATCCCAACCTATACTTCAAGGTAGTCCAAGTTATGCCATTGATTTTGGTTTTATATGTTGATTATCTATTCTCTACAGGTAGTTATCCCCTGATGATCAAGTGTAAGAGGGAGATAGACTATGAGTTCAAGATGAAGGACCTTTGACTTATGCACTACTTTCTAGGCCTTGCGATGTGGAAAAGGCCTCGTGATATTTTCCTATGATAAGGAAAATATGTTGTGAAGCTAATGGAGATATTTGGAATGACAGCATGAAAGTCCTTTCCCACACCGATGGATATAAAATTCAAGAATTTATATGGAGAAGGTGCACGACCCATTTGGCGAATCCATCTGAGTATATATAATTGATTGGGGCTCTGATGTTCCTAGTGAACACTCATCTAGACATATTATATGGAGTGAATACGTTGATTCAATTCATGAATGAGCCTCTCCATGCACATTGGATCGCTACCAAACACATTTTGATATATTTGCATGGGACGATCACACTTGGTCTGAGATATTCTGTCGGAAATGTTCAACTTCATGGATACACCGATGATGACTGGGAAGGAAATGTTATCGATGGGAAGAGTATTCTTGGATGTTAATTTAGCCCTAGATCGGCCATGATATCTTAGATGAGCAAGAACCAAAAGTTTGTAGCATTGAGTACCACAGAGGCAGAGTACATTGCTGCTAGCATGGCTAGTTGCAAAGCAGTTTGGTTAAGGAATCTCTTTGGAGAGCTATTTGAGAAGGTCCTCGACACTACAATGATATATTGTGACAATAAGTGTGGGATCCATCTGGTAGAGAATCTCATATTTCATGACAATTCCAAGAACATAGAGATTCAATATCACTTCATTCGAGACATGGTGCAGAGTGGAGCCATTAGACTCCATCACATATGGATAGATGAGCATACTATATATATATCATCACCAAGGCTTTGTCAAAAGGGAATTTCTTGGTCTTCAGAGAGTCGCTTGGACTTACAAATGTGATCCCTCCTGATAAGGGGCATCGTTGATCAAGAACATTGATCCAACTCTTCCCCCCTGTTTGAGCTCCCAGGGTGTGGAATTGAGATGGAGGGCTCCTGGGGTTGAGGGATCTCAGACAATAGGGCATCACCCCCATTTGTTACAAATAGGGTTGGAGATGTTGCTCCCTTATCTTGGTCTTTGTAGAGTATACCCCAATTGGCATCATACCCACAACCTAGGCTTATTGGGATTGTCCCTCCTCGTCTCACTAATGGGTTGAGGAGGCTTGCGGGCATGTGATCTTTACCTTTTGGTAAGTTGGGTATCTCGCCCAAGATAGGATTATGATGCATGTGTTCTACCACATGACCCTCGAAGGTCATTGATGGGAAGATCAAAAATAAATAGGATGGGTTGAGATGTGCTCCCCTATATCACTTATTGGTCGATATGGGGTCAAATATGTTTATCTCCCCCGTGAGATTCTGAATTGAGATGTGCTCCTTGATGTAGTTTTAGATTGAGATATGCTCTCAGATAATGTATAGGGTGGTAGCTTTAGCTCCCCAATGATTCTTCTTATTTATATTTGAGAATTTTTCAGTAGTTAGAGTTGAGCAAAGATGGGAAATGATATGATGACAGGATGAAATGATGATCGATGGCTAGATATGGACAGGTGGAATTCTCCCTAGTTGAGAGGGAGTGTTAAATTATACAACTAGGGTAAAATTCCACTTTGGACAACTCATTTTATGGAGATTATTATTTCATTGAATTCATATTTTCGAGAGGACCAAAATCGAACTAAAGATCACTCAAATCGGATAAGGGAAAGTGTACTTACGAAGGAAAACCCACATATGCACATTTAGACATGTCGACCCTAACAAGAAATTGGCCACCCTTGGAAGCCTATAAATAAAAGTGACCACAAGCTAATTTGGACATTACCAAGAACCTTCTTCTTCTCTTCCTCATTGATTGGTTCACATGGGTCTAAGGCTGGGTCGAAAAAAGAAGTTTGCAAAGGTCTGAAATTATAGGGTTCAAAGCTTTCATATGTTTCTAAGGTTTTAGGTTACATTCGTTGGCTTGACAAAGGGAACCTTTGGCTCCAGTCCTTGGCTTGTAGGCTCAAGGGAGCGACTGGAAGATCTTATTTTCTCGCACAACTCCTACTCCCTACGACTAGAAATTAGGCTTAATATTTGACAGTTGACCACAGTCGATCACATACCAAAAAAGTTGTCTCTAATATATATTGATTTTGGGAACATATTTCTAAATGTTATTGGGTTATTTTGCTAGATGATATTGTATTGGGCTCATTGTACTCTCTACTGAACATTTTATGACAATCTAATAGAAGAATAATTTCAAAGGGTTTTCCCCCTTGTGAGGTTTTTCCCTAGTCTTTGACCAACCCTGGTGTCTCTTGTTGATGTTTTGATTGTCTCCTTTGTCATTGAATTTATTTTTCTATCTTCAATTACTGTTGATGATTGGAAAGATTAATTGCTATTTAAAGGATTACTAATTGAAGTTTTTAATTGGGCTAATGTAATTGATACAACATAGAACAATATGAAAATTTAACAAAACCTACATCAAGGGGAAATGTGTATCATAGGTGGGGATTTCAATTTTCAATATGGTCACTTCCTTGGAGGAGAAAAAAAGGTGGCTTGAGAAGGCTAGAAGTTGATGCACATTTCTTCAAGGACATCATTAAAGGGATGAAAACCATAGATGTTGAAACGATCAATGGAATATACACTTAGAATAATGATAAGGGGGGTAAGAATCAAAATTTATGCCACTTAGATAGATTTTTGGTCTTTGATACCTTATTGGAAAAAAGATACTTTTATAAGCATTTATTCTCCCTAGCACAAGTTGGGGTCATTAGACTATCTCCCTTGAAGTAGACCTCAATTTTTCCCCAAGATTTAACCCTTTAGATTTGAGGGTTTTTGGCTCTTAAATCTCACCTTCATTGAGAAAGAAAAGATCTCATGGTAGGAATTATAAAATCCAAGCTTCTCATCAATGTACAACTTTCAACAAAAAATTAAACTCCTCAAAATGAAAATAAAAAAATGGAATTATGAAGAGTTTGGAAACATTTTTAGGACAAACTCCAGTTAGAAGCACAAACGAAATTGTACCAACAAGAAATAATACTCGAATATTGATATGATACTATGGCATAGTAAGAGGGAGAAATATTAGAAAAAAATGGAAGATAGCAGGAAGAAGGAAGAGATACTATGAAGCAAAAGTCAATGATCAACTAGCTTTAGGAAGGGAACAAAAAAATTTGTTTATTCCATAAATCCATGCTCAAGCACTACCACCACAAATGAATATTCTCCCTTGTGAACTCAGTAGGGCAAAGGTTAACAAACCATAAAGACTTCGAGAAAGAGCTTACTAGTTTTTACAATCATCTACGAAAAGAGACATCTCCTAACTGTCTCCTGGAAATCGAAAAAATATTTAACATATACCTCATTTATTCATGGAGGAGCGTAATGCATCCCTCATAAGAAAGATCACTATTCAAGAGGTGGAAGAAGTCATTATGAATTTACCCAAGAATAAAGCACTAGGGCATAATCGATTTACTTCAGACTTCTTCCAAGCTTGTTTGTCTTTTATGGTAGAAAAAATTCTAGCTTTGGTAGAAGAGTCAAGGACAATCCACTCCATGCTGCTGCCCCTTAATGCAACAATTTTTACTTTTGTCCCTAAATCATCCCAATCAAGTGATCCATTTGGGTTTATGTCCATTGCATTGTACCATGTGATTTATAAAATCCTCTCCAAAGTTATTGCCAACAAGATTAAGCCCTTGCTCCCCTGACTGTCTCCAAAGAGTATTATGGTTATGTGGAAGGTGGATAGATTCTCAATGGAATTGTGGCCACCCATGATCTGATCCACTCCATGAAAAAACTAAAAAATTTAGGTGTGGTTAATAAGCTCAATTTCTCTAAAGATTTTAATGAGTTCAATTGGTCTTTTATTTTTCATGTTCTACAAGATTTTGGATAATCTGAAGAATGAATTGAGTGGATTTCCTCCTTGTCCCCTTTTTTCTCCATCCTATTCAAAGGATCTCCCTTTTCCACATTCAACACTTCAAGAGGTATACAGCAAGGGAATCCTCTTTCTCACTTTCTTTTTGTTCTATTTTTTGAAGGTTTAGGGTGTTAAATGAAAGTAGCCATGCTCCATAATAATGTAAAAGGTATTTAGTTGAAAAATTTCATCGATCCCATCACCCACTAGTGGTTTGTTGATGATACATTATTAAATGTATTACCTATCGTTCGAGAGGAAAAAAACACCAAGAATATTTTAGATGATTTTATGTTAGCTTTAGGCACCTCATTCAACCACTCTAAATCAAAAATATTTTTCTTCAACACCCATCCTAGCATTCAATCCCGCCATACATTCATCCTAGGTTTTTAGAGATCCTTCCTCTCGGTGATCTACCTCGGAGCTCATCTAATTGACAACACTCTAAAAAACATTCATTGGAATAATTTTCTTGATAAGATAGCCCCAAAACTAGACAACTAGACCTTTAGATCTCTCAATGTTGCTGGAAGGCTAGCTCTTCTTAAATCTGCCTTTCAAGCTCTTCCAATATATAGGATATTTGTATTAGTTGCGCCCAATGGTGTCCTTCACTCCATTGGTAATTTATTTTGTTCTTTCCTATGGAATGGAGTGACTCGATATTGTAAATGGGCCTTGGTAGTGTGTGATATGATCTTCTTCCTCAAACAATGAGGCCTAGTTCTAAGAGATCTAGAGATGCTCAAAAACATTATGGGTGCCAAACTCTGGTGGAGATGGATCCAATAGGGAAAATATCTTTGGAAAACCATTTGGAATGGAAAATAAAGTCAAGGCCTAAGCATGGTCTCCAAGGTTCAAAGAAGACACAACACTTTGGGCTCTGTAATAAGAAACCTAGCTCACAAGAACAACTCACTAGTACAACAAACTATGAGAAACTACAAATCATGGTGTACCTAGATTCTGGGGTGAATCATTGTAGTAAATACAAAATTTAGCCTCACAGGAACAATGCACTCATCTAGAAGAATTTATGGAAAGAAAACACTACACTCAAGTTGCCTAGTACTAGAAATCTTAGGAAGGAAACTTCACTTGGTGCTCATGGAAAACCAATGAAGATTGAGACTTTGAATTTCCTTAGAGCGAATGATCTCTCCTTGAATAAATCCTTAATCAAAGGAAAATTTCAATTCACAAAGGAGAATACAAGTTAATAAGGGGTTATAAAATGGCTAGGAACTTCTTTGTCAATGAGTCTTACTTCCTTTCCTCTGATTTTGACCAACTACCTAAAGAAGAATATGGAATTGTAATTGGAAACAAAAAATGAGGTCTAAGGTGGCACGTTTCATTTGGATGTTAACCGAGAAAGGAACAATAATGTGGGATCATATACAATGTATGTAGAAAATCTGTGTAGGTTAACCCGATAATGCAATATAAATCAAAGAAAAATACTATAACCTGCTTCTACTATCAATTTGCAGAAGCTTAAAGATAGAGCTGAACAATATAATCATAAGAAGAAGAATCAATGCCACAATACACATGAAAATACTTTGGGGAAAGCCTCAGCTAAAAACTCCACACTATTGTATTATCATACAGGTGGAAATACATAGGAATTATACAAAGCCTTAGCTCTCACAACTAGCGAGCTCTTAGTACAATCCTCACAGATGCTCACAGGAAATCTTGGCTTCTCTCTAGCCTTCCTCTCTACCCTCCAAGCTCCTATTTCCTTGCATTGTTCCTTGTGGATGATTCTCCTGTTACCAAGTGGATGATCTCCTCCAAAACTGCACAATTCTCAAGGATTAAATCCTTGACTTCATGCATGAGTTTTCTCTTTGAGAAAACACATGCAACTAATAATACAATGTCCTTGACTTTAATCTCAACCAGGTGTTTCTCATAATAGACATGCATGAGTTTCTGATGAGGGAATCTTCAGTTAATTGGAGTAGCATTAGTTGAGTGCATGCATGCATCAACTAGCTATTAACTCACTATTAGTTCCTCAAACAGTTTGGAACTAATTTAACTGGACTTAACTCAGTAAACTGAGTTAACTAATTACAACTCAAATATAACTCAATCTTATCTCCTTAATTTAAGGGATAACTCTTGCATGACCTCATAAAGACTTCTAACTTGAATTTCTCCAACTAATTAATTTAAAATAAATTAATTAATTATTTCCAAGTAGTTGTTAAGACTAAATTCGATTTTAATTCACAATTTAATTCAAGGAAAAATTAAATTGGAATATTCTTGTTGCCACATTTCAACACTCCCTCTCAATAAGAAAGGGATTATCTGCCACCCCAATCCTGTCTCTATGGAACTCGAATTTACACTTTGACAATGCCTTTGTCAAAATGTCAGAATCTTGCTCCTTTGTCAAAATATACTACAGCAACATGATCCTCTTGACTTGTGAAAAGCCACAGGCAACAAATCTTGCCTTATGCTTCTCCACACTACCATCAGCAGCTTTCTTTACCTTGTAAAGCCAACGGGAACTCACAACTTACTTGTTCTCTGGTCTTGGAACCACGTCCCAAACACTGTTACGAATTATGGAGTCATACTCCTCCACCATAGCATCAACCCAAATCGGTTGTTGCACTACTTCCTCAAAGGAAGATGGCTCAGTCTCAAGACATTCCCAAACAAGGGCCATGTATCTAGTGTACCTCTCAGGTGACCTCCTCTGTCTGCGCTGAGAAGATGGTGCTCCCACATTCTCTCTCACATCCTCCAACAATCTATCAGCTTCTCTTGTGCGCTTCCATCCATCTCTGGAAGACTCTGCTTGAGTGGATGTCTCCACTACTGGAACCTCTGCATGTAGCTGCTCTGCATTAGTCTAAGTCTCCTCCTCCTTAGGAACCAACAGTTCCTCCACAACTTGTAGTTGGATCTCCCTCTCAAGGGAAACTCGCATGACCTGCTACTCATCAAAATTGAGATCTCTGTGAACCACTGTCCTCCGACTGGTAGTAAGTACACCCAATAGTTGTGAGGTGTATCAGTGTACCCCACAAGTATCCCCAACTTTGTTTTCGGCTCAAGCTTCTTCTGTGCATCCTTTGTCACATGGAAATATATCGATGAGCCAAAGATCCTGAAGTGACCCACATCTAGTCTCTTACCGCAGAAAGCTTCCTCTGGTGTCTTCATCCAAATTATGCGATGTGGACTTCTATTATGCAAACAGACCGTTGTGTTGCATGCCTCAGCCCACAAAGTGGTAGGCCTTTGTCATGCAGCATTGCTCGTGCTACCCCTACAATAGTTATATTCTTCCTCTCAACCACCCCAGTCTGTTGTGGGTTATGAGGTGTTGTCAACTGTTGTTTAATTCCTTCCACTGCACAGAAGTCCTTAAACTCTTGAGAGACATATTCTCCACCGTTGTCGCTTCTCAAGGCCTTGATCTTCTTCCTTGACTCTTTCTCGACCAAAGATTTGAACTCACAAAACTTTGTGAAATTTTGATCCTTCTGCATGAAATAAATCCAACATTTATGAGAATAGTCATCAATGAAAATCACATAATACCTTTGCTTCACTGTGGATGTCGTTGAGAATGGTACACACAAATCCATATGAACTCACTCTAAGATAGCCTCTGCTCGACTGTCTTGATCATGAAAGGAAGACTTGGTGTACTTTCCCAAGGTACAACCTTTGCATGTGTCAACTTGATCAAGTTTACCTTTGGGAAGTCCTGTAGATATCTGTTGCATTATCTTCAAAGCCCCATGATGCAAATGGCCCAACCACCTGCCATAACTCACTAATGTCTTGGCTTTGCACAAATTATGATTTCGTACTCAATGCTGCACAATCATCTACCTCTAGTTTATAGAGTTTCTTCGTCTGAATCCCTATCCTCTTGGTCTGACCTGTGGCTATGTGTCTTAGGAACACCTTTCCTTTATTGAATACAACATTGTAGCCTTTGTCCTCCAACATCACAACTGATACCAAGTTCTTCTTCAATCCAGGCACATACATCACATCTGACAAGGTGAGAGGAGCTCCATGCTCCCTCTGAAAAGCAACCGTGCCCACTCCTGAAACACTATACATTTCGTCATCACCCATCTCTATGCACATCTTGAGGTCTTTCTCCTCCAAGGCACTGAATAAATTTTTATCACCAGTCATGTGGAATGAGGCTCCACTATCAAGATACCAGACACAATCCATCATCGATGACGCCATGCATGCGATGAGGGTAAAGTCCATTTCAAACTGAGAGGCTAATGCCTCACCTTCCGATCCTTCCGAGGATCCCTTCTTGGACTTCTTCGATGGGAAATTAGTCTTATAATTTCCCATCTTGTGACAATTAAAGCACCTTACTTTAGACATGTCACCCTTCTTACCTCCATGAGAAAAATTCGATTTGAAATGGGAATCCTTCCCTTTCCATTTCCTTGCCTTACTTGCTAAGGTTATATTTTCTTCATCATCATTCTTGGATGAAGAACCATCTCGTGTGCTCCTCCTGATCTCCTCCTACATAAGATCTGACCATAGTCATTCCCAATCCGGCAGTTTCTCCCTTCCATTCACTGAGTCCTAGTAGCTATTCCAACTCTTTGGAAGGCCAAGGAGAGCGAGGCTCACCATATCATCACTGACAGTAGTTATTCCCACACTGCTAAGCTCATCTCTGCAGGTGGTGAGCTTGTTTAGATACGTGGAAATAGTATCACCCTTGTTAAGATAGTCTTTGGCAAAATCACATAACCAATAGACAAAAGATTGGTTATGTGATTTTGCCAAAGACTATCTTAACAATGTTATGGATCACAGAAGTCTAAATTCCTTAATAGTATCACCCTTCTCCATCTTGATTATTCAAAGCTTATCCTTGAGCGCCAATTTCCTCTGGTCACTACTGTTTTGGTAGAGGTCCTTCAATGTCTTCCACATTTAAAATGAAATATCCTTCCCATGGAGACTCGAGACAATATGGTGTTGAACTCCCTCAAGGATAATCCATCTCACCTTCACTGCACACTTCTTCCACTCAGCCAACTCTTGTGCATTAGTTGAAGCTGGCTTTTAGATTTCTTGATCAATGAATTCCTTCAAGCCATTGTCTTCTAATACAACCTCCATTCTATCTTTCCATGCTATGTAATTCGAGCTACCATCCAAGGCATACTTTAGTATCAAGCCATAGAATGCCATTGGCCAACCTTGAAGTATGATATGAATTTGATTTGCACTTGTAACCCTGAACTTCAAACTTTGAATTCTCTTCTCAGTATAGTATTCACAGCTCCGATACCATGTAGAAATTCTCTACAAATCCACCTGTGATACCATATAGAAAACCTATGTAGGTTAACCCGATAATGAAATATAAATCAAAGCAAAATACTATAACCTACTTCTACTATCAATTTGCGGAAGCTTAAAGATCAAGCTGAAAAATATAACCAGAAGAAGAAGAATCAATGGCACAATACACATGAAAATACTTTGGGGAAAGCCTCAGCTAAAAACCCCACACTATTTTATTATCATATAGGTGGAAATACATAGGAATTATACAAAGCCTTAGCTCTCACAGCTAGCCATCTCTCAGTACAATCCTCACAAATGCTCATAGGAAATCTTGGCTTCTCTCCAGCCTTCCTCTCTACCCTCCAAGCTCCTATTTCCTTGCGATGTTCCTTGTGGATGATTCTCCTGTTACCAAGTGGATGATCTCCTCCAAAACTGCACAATCCTCAAGGATTAAATCCTTGACTGCATACATGAGTTTTCTCTTTGAGAAAACACATGCAATTGATAGTACACTATCCTTGACTTTAATCTCAACTGGGTCTTTCTTAGAATAGACATGCATGATTTTCTGATGAGGTAATATTCAGTTAACTGGAGTAGCAATAGTTGAGTGCATGCATGCATCAACTAACTGTTAACTCACTATTAGTTCCTCAGACAGTTTGGAACTAATTTAACTGGACTTAACTCAGTAAATTGAGTTAACTAATTATAACTCAAATATAACTCAATCTTGTCTCCTTAATTTAAGGGATAACTCTTGCATGACTTCAGAAATACTTCTAAATTGAATTTCTCCAACTAATTAATTTAAAATAAATTAATTAATTATTTCCAAGTAGCTGCTAAGACTAAATTCGATTTTAATTCACAATTTAATTCAAGGAAAAATTAAATTGGAATATTCTTGTTGCCACATTTCAACAATGTAGGGGCATTAATGTTTCTTCTTACTATTACCTATGTAATAATAACCAAGAGACAACAAATCACATTCTCAACAACTTCCCAATTGTATAGGAGAAATGGAACAAAATTGCCACACCCTTCAATCAGACTGATCACTGCTACTTAGATATTTTGGAAATAATAATATTTTCCTGACGTTCTCTAGCCTTCAACAATATCATCATAAACAGATCATGGAACCTTTCCCTAGGCTTCATTTTTTGGTCTTATGGAAAGAAAGAAATAATTGAATCTTCAAATTAACGTATATTGAAGCAGAAGTTGTATGGAAGAAAGCACTCAAGAACATAAGAGAAACTACACTACATGTCCAATCGTCATTGGAGCATTGGTATATTTCCCTTAATGAATCTCCCACCTTTCGAAACCTCTCTACCCCTTTCTCCTTTCCCACCAATTCCTCACCCCCTAAACAAATTTATGTTGTCAACATCCTAGTTCTTCACTCTCTTGGGTTTCATCAAATTTAACTTCGATGGTCCTAAAAAGGAAACATTGCAATCTCCAACCATGGTAGAATATTTAGAGATCATAGGGGAAATCCAATCTATGTTATAGTGGGACAGATGGGATTCAATAGTAATACTACAATAGAGCTTTTTGTGCTTACAATGGGACTACATACAATGATATATGAAGGATTTAACAAAGTGAAAGTAGTAGGAGATTCTCATGTTGTAATATAAATCCTAAAGAGGCTTTTAAATGTATTCACATCATAAATAATTTCATCCAACTGGAAGCTTGAAAATTTCCTCCAAAGGATTGCCATGTTTTTGACCCATATCTCTCTAATTATATCCTCTCATATCTGGTGAACAGGCCAGAAGGTAGTTGACTACTTATCCAATCTGGGCTACTAAAACTCAGATTTATCCATTTATTCTCACTGGGATATGATTCACTCATCTTCCCTCTTTTTTTTTGTATGTCAAGTTGTCTGTGTTCTTCCAGGATTGACTTGTGGCTTGAGAAACCATGACATAGGGGCATCTAAGCCGTCAAACTCACCCGAGGATCACACGTGACCTAAGCCACACCAGCACTAAGTTGACTATATTTTAGCATGTCTCCTCCCCCTAGCACGAGAACAACAACCTCTATGAGGTTTGATCCTAAGTCGCCTTTCTAAAGAGGCCCATCCTCAACCGGTTGTGTTAGTGGGACTTGACACTCCTCTTCCCTCTAAAATGAATGCAAAGATCTTATTGATAAATATCTAGAGTGGGCATCTTCTTATGCATAGAAGTTTACATCACACACCCCTAACTAGGGTGTCTCTTTGAACAAGCATTTGAGAGGGGAGGGGTAATTTACCTTTCATTGTGACCCCACCCCACAGGAAGGAGAGACAAAGCCATCCCGCCCTCCATTTGGCTATAACATTTAATTACCTTGCATTATATGGTACACAATTTACCCATTCCTTTGGTCACCTTGAATGCGGAGAAGATGAAAACCATCCTTACATTGTTGTTTGCGATGAGACTGATCATTACTATTCTAATACAAAGAAGGGGGAAACTTGCCACCATGATTTTGAATTTTCCACCTAGAGCTATTGTTTGTTCATTGTGGGGAGGGGAAGGCCTAGGTTCTCCTAATGTGGCCTTTCTTATGCTAAATAATTTTGTAAAGAGTTCAATAAAATATCTATGGAAGGGTGGCTTCATATTTTGTTGGCAACATAGGCTCTATTGGCTCATGGTTGTTGATGGTTTGTGGTTCATTAGGCATAGTTTGGGGCTTGGGCTCTTATTTCCACCACTTCAACATTCTCTCGATCTCAATGGCATTGAGAGTCATGTATATTTCTTTACATTTCAGGCCTAGTCTCCATCCTATAGCTTGTCGCAACTTTGTAGGAGCTCAAGTGTTATTTTTTTTTCGCAAACTTACAATTTTTATATGATATTTAGCATTATGTCTCTTTGTTTCTTTCAGTGCAAGCTATCTCCTTGAGTCTTGGTTTGTTTAAGAATAGTTCTAGCCTTGCCCAATGTGATGGGCCTTTTATAGTTGAGCCTAGGCCAAGCACAATCACCATTACTGATGATTTAACTGGATTTCTTGATAGATTCATCTACTTCTCATTTGTAAATCCGACACCTCCCATTTGTGCCTATAAACTACACCTCATTACCTTTGTTTCATTAATTTTTCTACTCACTTATTCCCTCTTAGAAAAATTGGATAAGATTATTCTACCATGGTGCACTTTCATTGCTCTATTTGTTGCTTGTTGTCATTGTGTCACCTTCAACATGCCTCATTAACATATGAGAAGCAAGTGTGAATCCTCTAGCAAAGATGAGGGGAGCTCAGAAAAACCACTTTTGATCTAAAACTACAATGTTGATGTAATATGACCACACCCCTAAGAACATTCAATTTGTTGTGAACCAATTTGTTGTGGATGCAATGATAGAAAGAAACAAGCACACTGGCAAGGACAAGGATGAATCTAAAAGCAATCTTTCTCTTCATATTAGCATCACTCAAGTGGATATCTGAGAGATGTTCCTTGAACATAAGGACATAGCACTTTGACTAGCGTGATTTTAGGTTCTCCTATCCAATGGAAAGGCCCTTACTTGCTGATTCAACCTATACCTAATTTGTTTCATGTCACTTCTTTTTTCTTGCTACAACATTTTCATTTGGGTTCTGAGACTCATAGTTTTCATGGATTTGGAGCAACATGGCTACCATTTTGATATATATATATATATATATATCTGTGTGTGTGCACTTGCAAATTAGTACTAGGTATTATGTCAAGACATGGTATAATCATTGCTTTTATGTGCTTTATGTTAAATTTTGGACAAAAGAACTATTCTTCCAACACTAGCCTAGTTTCCGTAGTGACAAACCACAATTGGAACTTATATGTTGTACATGTTATTACCTAAAAGATCAATAGAACACTAAGCTTACAAAAAAAAGTGTCATATGAAATGAGTTATATTTTTTTGGGCATGTGGTATTGATACGCTAATGTATTGGTCCATAGTATTATAACAAAGCCTATTTACACATTAAGGATCTTGATGATAAAATGGGGGTAAATATCCATGGTTAAGAATCTTGTTACATGTTTTAAATGTATATATCTTTAACTTATATATTAATTCCTTTTATAATTAATAATAATAATAATTTCAAATAAAGTTAAAATTTAGTTAATTTTTATGATTGTTTTTTTTTAATTTTAGCAACATGAAATGTTTTGATGCTTATCATGGATTCATGTCTATTGAACATTGCTGGAAGGATAGTTCTTAAATATTTCTTGCAAGCTCTCCTAATATATAGGATATTTATATTAGCTGTCCCTAAAGGTGTCCTTTACTCCATCCTTAATTTATTATGTTCCTTCTTATGGAGCGGAGCGAATCAAGAGAATAAATGGGTCTTGGTAGTGTGGTATAATATTTTCTTGCCCAAACAATGAGGAGGCCTAGGTCTACGAGATCCAGAGATGTGAAACAACATTCTCAGGTCCCAAGAGTGCCAGTTGGAGAGAAAAGTAAAGTATTAGTAGAGTATAAGATAATATAAGAAACACCACCGAATAAAGGTGCCAAACTATGGTGGAGATGGATCCAAGAGGGAAAAAATATTTGGAAATACACTCAAGTCCTAAGCATGGTCTCCAAGATTCGTAGAAGACACAACACTTTGGGCTTTGCAATATGGAACTTGGATGACAAGAACAAATCACTAATACAACAAAACTACTTATGGGAAACTATAAAAGGTGGTGCAGCTAGATTTTGGGATGAATCATGGTAGCAAATGCCAGAGTTAGCTTCACAGTAACACTCAACTTGAATAATTTATGAAAAGAAAATGCTACACTCAAATCGCTCAATACTAAAAATTCTAGGAAGGAAACTCCACTCTGTGCTCATGGAAAACCAATGAAGACTGAGATTTTGAATTTCCTCAAAGTGAATGGTGCCTCTTTGAAGAAATAATTAACTAAAGGAAAATTCCAATTCACAATGGAGTAGACAAGTTAATATGGGGTTATAAATTAACTGGAAACCTCTCTGTCAAAAAGGCTTACTTCCTTGCATTTGATTTTGACCAACTCCCTAAAGGAAAAAGCCAGGATTGTATTTGGCAACAAAAAATGTGGCCTAAGGTGGTGCATTTCCTTTAGATGATAGCTTATAAAAGAATGTTAATGTGGAATCACATATAGTGCAATGGATTTAAAGGCCCATATTATTATTACCTATGAAAGAATAACCAAAATGTAATGGATCACATTCTCAATAAATCCCCATTTGCAGAGGAGCAATGGAAAAAACTTGGCACAACCTTTAAGAAAACCAATTGCTGCTACTTGATATTTCAGAAACAATATCTTATTAGTGTTCTATAGCCTTCAAAAATATCATCCTAAACAGGTCATAGACTCTTGCACCAGGATTTATTATCTAGTCTTATGGAAAGAAAGAAACAATTGAATATTTAAAGGAACTTAGATGGAAGAAGAAGTTGTATGGAAGAAAACACTCAAGAGCATAAGAGAAATTATGCTACAGGTCCATTGGTCATTGGAGTATTTGTCTCTTTCCCCTAATGAATCTCCCATCTTCCAAAACCTTTTTCTCCTCCCCCCCCCTTCTTTCCCATTGAATCCTCATCTCTTGACCAAATTTCTCTTCTCGACGTCATGGTTTTTACCTTCATCGGGGTTCATCAAATTTAACTTCGATGGTGCCTCAAAAGAAAACCCTACAATCTCCAACTATGGTGAAATATTTAGAGATCACAAGGGAAATCCAATCTATGTTATAATGGGACAAATAGGAATCAATAGTAATAATGCAACTGGGCTTTTTGTGCTTAAAATGGGCTACAAACAATAATATGTAGAGCATTTAATAAAGTGCAAGTGGAAGGGGATTCTCATATTGTAATATCAATCCTAAACATGATTTTAAATGGATCCACATCAGAAATAATAGAAATTTTCCTCCAAAGAATTGCCATGTTTTTGTCCCATATCTCTTTAATTTTACGCTCTCATATCTGGTGAACAAGTCACAAGGTAAGCTAACTACTTAGCCAATTTGGACTACTCCAACTTAGATCTTTCCATTTCTTCTCCCTAGGAAATGATTCACTCCCCTTCCCTCTTAAATTGATTTAGGTGGATATTGGTGGCCACCCAACAATTCCACTTGGACCCCCACCATTGTTTCTTTCAGTTTTACAGTTTCCTTATTAGGAGCACAATTTACTATTTTTGGCAGTTTTTCAGGTCTTGAACTTCCAGAGCTGTTTTGAGGCCGTAAACGACGTTTTTTGGGGAAAAATAGGTGCAACATGGGTCCATGGTCCAATATTACTCATCCCAAAGTTGTATTCCTCAGATATATCTTTCTAACGAGGTATTGTACGCATCAAACAGAGATTGTATGCCAAAGTTACGACCCTCGGAAGTTGATGTACCAATTTACCCAAAATGGGGCCCATAGTTTGGCGCTTCATCTCCTAGGGTTAGGGTTTTGGATGTTCAGGGTTTTTCATTGTTTCTCAACAATAAATAGGCCTTCGAGCCTCATTCTAAGCTACCATCGCGAGATAAGCTACTATCGCCCGAGCTAGTTTATTTCCATTTTTATTTGTAAGCATATTTCAGTATTTTACATTAATGAAATGAAGTATTGTTTATGTTGTATCTTTGTATTTATGATTATCTTTGTAATTTTTTGTGTTTCTGTTTAAATCCGGATCATTGGCATCAGAGTAGTCTGCTCTTTCTCTATTTTTCTTTGCATGTCCCCAATGAGGTCAGGATATAAGGAGTTAGGGCTTGAACTGGTTGAACCTTTACAAGACAAACCTCGCAAATCCCGAAGGCCTCCCATGGCAGATGAAAATAAAGACGAGGGGGTAGGAGATCCTATTAAAATCTTGCTCGAAGAGGCCCTCGAGTCACCTCTACTAAAATCTCGTCCTTGGTGAAGCCACCCAATGGTGTATAGTTGTGGAGGTGCTGTAGTCGGTAAGCCCAGCTGCTTCATGAGCCAAAAGAAATTCATTTCAGTAGAGTTCATGAAGTAGTTGGGCTTACTGACCACAACACCTCCACAACTGTACACCATCGGGTGGCTTCACCAAGGACGAGATCTTCAAGTGAGCCAGTAGTGTCACCTTCCATACAACATCAAGCCCTTCATAGATGAGGTATTGTGTGACGTTGCTCCCCTTGATGTTTGTGATGTATTATTAGGCAAACCATACTTGTGGAAGAGACATTCTGTATATGAGTCAAGGCCTCATGTTGTTATTGTTACTTTGGGAAATAAGTTGTACAAGATACCGGAGGTACCACCACCTACCACCATCTCCTTGGTTAATGCAAAACAATGCAGTAAGCTCATTTCCAAAATCAAGAAATTTGTTTTCTTGATGATACTCCCTCAAGGAAAGAAGAAGACTGTGGCCATGAACTCCAGTCACGGCCCCTCCACACGACAGCTATAGATGGACAAGGTCATGGAAGAGTACGATGACATCTTCACCTTCCCCGTAGGGGTTCCTCTGCATTGTCAGGTCAAGCACTCCATCGATCTGACCCCAGGTGTGTCGCTGCCTAATGGACCAATCTATCGGCACTTTGTTCTGGAGAACGATGAAATCAAGAGGCAGATTCAGGAGCTACTGCAGAAAGGTCACATCTGACCGATTTCATCACCCTGTGGGAGCCCAATCGTGTTGTTACAGAAGAAGGATGGGACTTGGAGACTCTGTATTGCCTATCAGGTGCTGAACAAGATCACTGTTCGGAATAGGTACCCAATTCCACAGATTGATGACCTTATGGACCAACTGAAGGGGGGAAATATTTCAGCAAGATCGATTTGAAGTCAGGATATCACTAGGTACCAATCGAACCCTCCGATGTGTGGAAGACTTCCTTCAAAGCTAAGGAGATCCTTTTCGAATGGTTGGTTATGCCTTTCGAGTTGACAAATGCTCCTACAACCTTCACAAGGCTAATGGATGACATTTTGCGCCCTTTCACCAACTCATTTGTAGTGGTATACTTGGACGACATCTTGATCTTTAGCTAGAGTTGGGAAGAGCACCTCCACCACATGCGACAGGTTCTCCAAACACTGCGGCAAGACAAGTTATGTGCCAATTTGGAGAAATGCACTTTTGGCATGACCCAAGTTCAGTATTTGGGATACATTATTGATGAATAGGGGGTGCATGTGGATCCAGCCAAGATCCAAGTCATTCGGGATTGGCCATCTCCAACCACTCTGACAAAGCTCTGCTACTTTCTGGGTCTTGCCTACTTCTACCGCAGGTTCGTGTTGGGATTTTCTCATATCACTTGGCCCTTGAGTTAAGTCACCAAGGGAGGAGTGAAAGAAAAATTCTTTTGATCTGAATCTCAACAGAAGACATTCACATAGTTGAAACATCGCCTCTACTTGGCACCAATGATCACATTACCAGACTTGCAACGACCATTTGAGATTGATACAGATGCCTCTAACTATGTTATTGAGGCAGTCCTTAATCAACACGGGCATCCAATGGCATATCAAAGTGAGACACTTTCAGACACAGTCCGGAAGTATCCCAATTATGAAAAATAGATGTATTGCATTGTGCAGGCCTGCCGACAATGGAAGAATTACTTTTTTGGGAAGGAAATGGTCATCCACATAGACCACCAGCCCCTACAATTCATACAGATGCAAGGGAAGTTGCAACATTATCACCATCAGAAGTGGTCCACATACCTGTAAGAGTTCCATTTGAATATCAAGTATAATAAGGGAAACACTAATAATGTTGCAGATTGCCTCAGTCGACCACCGATCATGACGTTAACCACCGTGACTGGATGACCAAGAATGCCAAGTACAGAATCCTATGAAAGAGAACTTTGTTGTTCAAAATCATCTGGGATGCAGAAGACACAGTTATGGATCCAAACGTTCTCGGTTCATTAGAATACAGTCTTCATGAGGAGGTAATCCAGTCAGTGCATGAACAACAAAATGAGACCTTCGTTCAAGTAAGCAAAAAGGTTCCTTTGGATGAATCTTTAGTAGATGGTAGAAATGTCATTTGTGCGCTTCAAGAATCATATGAAGTTTCTCTTCTTATGATTAATGAATGTAATAAGGAACATGAAAACTTGGCTGTCATATCATATGAAGATGACCTATAGTACATTCACACCACAGAAGATCAAAACATTCACGACTTCCATTTAGATTCCTCTTCATATGTTTCATGTGTTGAAATGTTTTTCCAAGAAGATATCAGCTCATCTACCTGTTTAGAGTTTTTTGAAGCCCAGGAGCATACTTTTACTGAAGTGCATGATGAAGGAAGATCAGAATTTGAAGCAAAGGACACCTTGTTTCTTCAGTAGGAAGAAAATATTCATGGTTTTCACGATCCAATGGCAGATTTATTGCAGTTAGCAGTGAAGGTGATCATTGTAGTGTTCAGTGATGAAGGAGATCATGTTAAATTAGCTTTTTGGAGACCCAGTTATAAGCATCTACTGTTGACCAGAAGATCTGACAGGAAGAATCAGTCAAGAATCCATCTTCTTGATTGGTTGCATTGGCATTTTGATATAGTTTGAGGATATATGGCCTTGTAAGAAACATAGGTGGCCATGTATTGCCACCAAGCTTTAAGTTTTAAGTCCAGGTCTTTGCCATTTTGAGCTAGTTTGTTAGAGTCAAGTTTCTCAGTCATTTCAGTTTGCATTGAGTCAGTTTGAGTCAAGTTTCAACCAATAAATTAAGTCATGTTGGTTTGTCGGAATAATGGACTCCATAGCCCAATGGACGAAGGCACTGTCTGCTCTCCCAAAGATCTATTGTTCTTGGCACCTCCACGGAGCGGCAGCTGCCATCCCAATTGGAGCCAATGTTAGACTCAGTCTTGTCAGTCCTCTGTCAGAGTCAAATTCACCAAGGTTCATTTCTCATCATTTGCAGTCATCAAATGCCATTTTGGTCAAAAAGAGTCATTTTAATTCTTGAGTCCAGGGTTTTGTCTCCAGAAGTGTGAAACAACACTTGCAGGCCAGAAGGAGGTTCAATAAGTTTTTATTTCAGGAATGTCACCGTCAATAATGCGAGATTGATTCTTCTTCAAAACCCCATTTTGAAGAAGAAATTATCAAATGTGTTTTTGTAATAAATTTGTCAAAATGTTTCGAAATTATACAACTCTTCAATGGCAGCAGCTTTAGCTGCTCCTATCGCTGCAAAAGCACAAAGAGAAAGAACATCATCAGCACAAAGAGACAAAGAAAAATCAAACGAAACAGAGTTTGCATTCAAATGCTAGAATGCCAAAATTATACAACATGGTGGGCCGAATATCAGAAGATGAGGTTCAGAAGGTTATTGTGCTGAGTGCTTCTGCAAACAAACTGGCAAAGTTGAAGGAGAAAGCTGTGGAATATGCTGGTCTCCTCATGGAGGAGCTTGATCGAGATCATTTAGGATACATTGAGGTATGGCAGCTTGAAGCCCTACTACAGGGCATGGTAAATACTTATGGGAACGAGGATGTGATCAGCAGCACGAGACAACTTTTGAGCAGACATCTCATCATTCGTACTTGTTGAAGTTTCAAGGATCCAAATCTGCTATTCACAACATGACAAGATTGCCAGCGACAGAGAAGAAATCTAGAAGCAAAGAAAGAAGAGCTTTGCTATCTGCCCCAACATTAAAGGGAAACGACAAGACACCAGGGAAAGTTAAATCTTATTTTATGTCTACTGGTAAAATTAGACAAAAACAGTGTTTGGAGAATGAGAACCCAAGTTCAATGCTAGCAAATAACATTGCAGACCTAGCTTTGAAAATGAAAATTGATGTTACTGATGATGCTGAAGGTTTCTCAACTCCAAAACGGTTATCCAATAGTGCAGATGACATGGAAGCTTCTCAAAATTCCCAGCCTCATGTTTTTACAGGAGCAACGATGGATGATGCTGCAGCTAATGCAATCCATTCAAATCGAAAGCATGGAAATAAACGAATAACGAAACTCACGGGAGCTTTCTCAATGCCTCGGATAAAGAAATGCTCTGTGAAAGCAGAACCCTTCCGAAGTATACAAAGCTCAGCAAAGGCGTCAAATACTGTTACATCTATGAATGCAACAAGAAGTAGAACAACAGTGGTGAAGTCTATGACTTTTTAGACTCCAAGAAAAGTAATGGAAAAATCTCCTTCAACAGATATTACACCATTAACAAAAGTCTGTGCGAACCTGAAGAAGCTTGAGATAAGTGGGGAGATAAATCATGTAGCAGGTCATTTCTGTAGATCATCAAGGTGTGCTGCAAATGATCCCAACTATTCTTCTCTTGCAAGTGCGCCTACTAAGAAGTATCTTTCTGCTCGGAGTCTCCAGCATAATCAAGCTACTGAGACTATATCATTAAGGTGTCATACTAAACCGAAAGGAGATGCTCCAAGCTCTTTAAAGACAAAGGATTCTAGAAGTTTACTGAGACATCCTCCTTCCTCACATAGAAGGGCTCTTTTCTCCGAGCAAGATATTGAGAATGAAAATATTCCAGGGACTGGTGCACAGACATTGGATTTGGAACAGAACAAGGTCAAAATATCTACAAAGAATAATTCTGCTGAAAACTTGGGTTAAATATTTGTCTGAAAAGATCAATCTTGAAGAAAATTTTCAGACATTTCAAATAAATGTATCCATCCCAATTAAAGGTGAGGAACAGCAAGGCAGTAAATTGGTCACGGAAGATGTTGAAATCTGTGGTTTTGATGTGTTAGGAAATGGCCTAGATAATAACAGAGACAACATCTTCTACATAAAAGATATTTCTGAGGTAAGAGGATTAATGAAAGATCCAATGTCAATCAATCATGAACAGACTGAAAGTGTAGGAACAAAAAATAATCTTATAGAAACCGAGGAGTGTGAATCTGGAGTGGAAGATCAGGTTGCTATTTGTGACCAGCATTGGAGATCAAGAGTGAATCAGACAAACAAAAATAAAGAAGCTAAGAGTTCCAATATAGATAAGCCCATTTTTTAGCAAGATGAAACAGTTATGCCAAATGATATCTTTGAGACGTTACAGCAATGCTTTGAGTCTTTGCTTAAAGAGGGTGAAAGTGACATGAAAAGTAATTCTGAAGAAGAAGTTGAAATTGCAGTTTGTGAAGATGGAAAAAATGATGCTCAAAAGGATATTCATGGGCAAGCAGGTAAACCAATTTAGAAAAAGATCAAGTGAAGCTCTGGTGGTTTCTAATGTTGAGGAAGAAGGAGCCATAGGTGAAACTGCCATTGAAGTTCAGGTGGTTTCTAAAGTAGAATGTGACATTAAAAATGTACAAAGGAAATGCTTCAAGACATGCGCCTAGCAGCTCCTGTCGCTGACATGGATCTAGCTACACTTTTCTCTGAATGGGCTTACAAAGGATATATTAAAAATTACTCCAGAGATTTACAAAGAGAAGGTGATTGTAGACTTGTTTCCACAGATATAGATGAAAGGCCCCTAAAGCGACCTCACTCTTGCAAAATAGAACATGAAAGTTTTGCTTCTGACCAAAGTGCTCCAGTGAGCCCAAGGATATGATGGAGTGGGTCTGGCAGTGTGTTCTTAAACAGTAGCTTAAGAAAGTCTTGGCATTTGTTCTGGGGTCTATGTCAGCTGCTATTTTATTGGTAAAGGCCACACTATTGCCAAGCAGGGTTGATCTTTCCCTACTCTCTATCCTCATTAAAGCTGTTGGTGAACAAGAGATTCTAGTGCAGGTTACAGCATTTGTTTCTCTGATGTACGTGTGCATCTGCACATATTTTCCTCTTTTCAAGGTTGGAATGTTCACTTTATATTCCTTGACACCTCGCCCTTCATTTCATAACATCTGGCGAGCGAAGTTGTTAAGTTTCTTCCCTGTAGTAATAAAGAGGACAAAACTGGTGATTTTTCAGACTAAGACTGTGTTATGAGTCTGCGCGGCGCGTAGAGCACAAGGCGCGGCGCACATGGGCCGCGCGACGCACTGGGCGTGATCATCCAGTGCAAAATATACACTAGCGTGGCGCACATGGAGAATGGCACGGCGCACAGGCCCGAAAGCACTGAATTTTGCCTTTTTCCCTCAAATTGCATAAGGAATTCACCACTTAGTGCTGGAGTTTCTAATCACCCTTTCTGAGGCAAGAGAGGGTTGCTCCATTTTGGGATATTCAAGAGCGGATTGTTAAAGATCAGTGGGGAATTAGCTGGAAATGTAAACAGCGATAACACTAGAGATCCATCATTCTCATTCGATATGCTCGATGCAATATTTTAGTCTACTGAAGATGAGGAAGCAATGATGGCTTAGAATAAAATTAACAGTCGATAAGAGAATAATACACTCATGAGGAATTCTAGTTATAAACGCGTTACCAAAATTGAAAGGCAATGTAATCAAGATCTAGCAAGGATCAATAACAATGAGAGATGCATGTGTGGAAGATCTCTCAAGATAGTTGTTTTCAATTCTGAAAATTAAGAAGCCGAAGCCACATATGGGAAGCACAAAGAATTTCATCTATCCTTTCAGTCTGCAATGTCATCTGCAGCATCGTGTTTTTCTAATTATACTAGTGATTCCACCTTCAGCAACTCATATTTATCTTCAGATGCAGTCTCTATACAAATATATTTCCTCCATTTGTACTGCTAAAACAAAAGGGAATTCTCATCATGTGGGTCGTGAAGGCAGAGCATGGAAACGGGTTGTTGGCGATCGAGATTTACATGGAAAATCATCAATCAGAGATGGATATTTTTGAACTACTGAGATACCTTTCAACCCTGCAGATCATACTAAGATGAAGTTAAAGTCCAAAATGCGTAAAGATTCCAGGAAGCACAACACCCAAACTCTCCAGGCAGGAGGGTCGCATGTTTTCTGAATTCTCTGTTCATGATTGGGGGCACCAAGAAGCCAAAGCTTTCGTCATCTTCTTTTAAGCGAATCCCATCCATGTTATTCCTCTGAAAGAAAACCCATCTCCGCGTATTCATCTTCTTCTTCAGTCTAATCCAGGTGATGCATGAGATAAGAATCCAGAGGGTCGAAGAAGAGGCACGTAACTTTCTACCCAACACTTGTACTTATGAATTACGAATCTCGCCCTTGTGGGGAGAAGTGTCTCCATTGAATGCGGGAAAATCCAACCCCTAGTCCAAATCCCTCTTATTATCCACATTCACATCCGTTTACCAATGCCTACAAGCTTCCACTGAGTAGCAAAGAATCGAAACTTCATATTCCTAAGTAGGACGGCAATTCACCATCAGCAGATAGCTGAGATATCTTTATAGACAACTGGTCAAACTGAAATCGTTTGCCAGACGAGACTCTGGGAAATAATCAATTCAAAACGGACAATCGTGATAAGGAAATCTTTTATGCTAATTTTGTTCAAATATAGTTGAATGCAAAACTGTGGTTGTTGAGGGTTACAAGGCACAAAGTGAGATGGTGATTGAACGTCTGGACAGATTGATCAGTGCGTGGAAGAAAGAAAGGAATATGATGCGGTTGAAAATATGCATTTGAGTCTGAATTTTGTGATGGGGCTCATGGGAGGGTCTCCATCCATTATACATTGCGAACGAAGCGAAACGTTTAGAGCGCTTGGCAATTTGTTGCTAAGTATATGACCTTTGGTCCTACACAGAACAAATATGTTACATACATCTGGGCTATTCAGGATTTCCTGTGTAAACGAGCTGGCCAACAGAGAGTTCCAAAAGTCAATAATATTAATGAGAATCAAAGTGTTTCCTCCAGACATGCTACAATATTTAGCTATTTACACATAAGAGATACAGGTGAAACACCTCTATAACCCAGTGACAAATACAGTAAGGAGTAAATAAAGAGTATCACAATGTCTGTGCTGCAGATTCAATTAGCTCGAAGGTTATGTTTGAAACTTATTCAGAGACAGAGGTCCTTGTGGGCGTTTCATGGCACTTGTTAATGCTGATGGATCTGGCGCTAACTATAAAAATTGGTTTTAAATGGCAAAAGAGAAGGTGAAAGGTCAAAAGCCCAATTAAATGAAGAATACCTACCACAGCCGAAAAATAGCAAACGATGGTCTATTTCTGACTTCAGTTACAATTTCAAGGGATTCACACCTACAGATGTCACTTTTTCAGATCCGAGCAAAATGTAACGCTGCTCCTTTAACGATGGATGGCTTTTCATCTTTAGTTAGTAATGATTAAATCATCCCATATTCTGAATCGATTCATTTTTTGATAGAGTGAGTCTATTTATTGTATAGAAATTTTTTGAAGAAGTTCTGAGTGCTGGCAAACAGTGGGAGAGTTGTGAAGGAAAACTTCACTGTACAGTTTTTGACAGGGATTTAATGAAAGATACAGCTCTGACTCCTGAGATGCTTGTGGTGTGAATTTACCATTTGTCTTTTACTTTGTTTCATATGTAGCCAGTTATGTTTCCATTTCATTTCATAATCATTTCTAAATGAATACTTTTAAGTGAGAAAGGCAGAATCCAGTTTGTTGCTCTGCCTTGGGAAGGTATTCATGTTTTGTGTTTTCTTCTGTTTGATAAGGATTCATCTATTTCCCTTGTCAACCTCTCAGCATTCTTTTCATTCCATATAATTTCAAAATTGAATGCTAAATTTATTTCCTGTCTCGCCTCCTGAGATAATCTGTGTCTCGGATTTAATCTCCCTGCTCACGCTATTCTCAATCCCACGCTGCCCAGAAAACCCAGTCATTTATCAAATTACCCCTTTTCCTATCCATTTACTAGCCTAAATTTAGTTCCCATTTTTAGTCATCTCGTACCCGATTGTTCATTTTATCGAGATTGACTGGAGAGAGCCCTCTCCTGTCCTCGTAGGGCTAGCTACGAGGCTAAGCTTGGTTTGATGTTGCCTCGAGTTTTTCCTTCTTCAGCCTGAGGCAGATTCGAGCGCTAATGTGATGGAACCTCCTTATTGGACTGCAGCTAGGGCAAATAGGAGGCTCATCAATCTGCGGATTAGGGCTCCTAGACTAGGATGTGTAGAAGTGCCTCTTGACTACATTTAGACTGTGAATTAGATCCCTTCCTTGGACAACATATAAATCTTTTACTTGACTGAGTCTAGGGCACACTAGAACACCACTTCATGACAGCATATAAACCCTCATTGACTCCGGCTTTGAGTGGCATATAGAAGGCTAGATCTTACTACAAAGATGCTCTCCTTGACTGCATCCTAGATGTCTACTATGACTCCTCCAGGACAACGTTTAGGTCACATAAGGATCTCTGCGTTTAGGGAAAATCACAATGTTAGGACTTCTCCATGTTGCATTTATAGAAGCCTCCTCCATGACTGAGTTGAGGTCTTTATTTGATGACTGCTAGGGAAGCGTTAAGGCTTCTTCATTAGGGCAGTGTTAGGGCTTCATTAGGGCAGTGTTAGAACTTCTCCAGTAGAGAAGTGATAGGGCTTCATTAGAGCAGCATAGAGCCAAGGGCACTCCTTCTAGATCTCTCCTTCATCAAAACCCAAAATAGAAATGAAGAGAGATCAAAAGAGTGCGTGTCAAAATGACTTGAAGGCCACCTCTATTCATAGTAAAACGTTGAGGACAAGTGGGGGCAATTTGGTTGCTAGCCGACCTTGATGAATTGTCATATAACACAAATAAATTCATATCTCCATGAATACATGTTGGAATCGAATTATCTTTAGATTAATCCTACACCTCTTGACGAGAGGAATCCACAAAAAATATCAGTTTCCATAGATAAGAAGACCCACGTGGACTTTGGCCTTAGTTTCCAATTTTAACACTCCCTCTCAACTAGGGAGAACTCCATCTGCTAATCCATCTGCCAGTATATACTATCTCTACCATCAATTTCCTGCACTGCTCTGCTGAACTATGAAGAAGAAGAGGTGATCAAGAATGTATCATACCATCCTCTACTAATCTAAATCAGTCCCAAATAAAAGAGTCTCTAATAGCACTCTTACTAACCTGAAGTCAATCCCAGTGAAGAGAGTGTGTCATACCACACTTACTGATCTAAAATCAAGTCCAAATAAAGAGAGTGTCTTATACCACTCTTATTGACCCGCGGTCATTTCCAAAAGAGAGTGATTTATATCAATCTTACGGACCTGAAGTCAGTTCAAATTGATCCCACATCAATATCATCCTAGCATAAGGAGTATGATAGTTACACGATGCATCCATTGGTACTACTATGGTCCCTATCCTCATTTCCCTACTCATTAGTTAGATGAGAGGTACTTCCCATGAGTCCTAGACTACATGGGTAGGATGTCTTAGCAGGAGAAGGATGAACCACTCATCTTGCCTACATGTCACCGGGGGTTATCCCAGGGGAAGATTGAACCACTCACCCTGTACACAACAAATAACAAGAGGAAGGATGAACCGCCCACCCTATGATTGTATCTCAGTAGGAGAAGGATGAACCACTCATCCTGCCTACATAGCAGACCACTAGGGGAAGGCTGAACCACTCACCCTATGGTTTCTCATTACTCCAAGAAGTACCAGAAAGCCCCCCAGAGCTCCCAAAGCTCAATGTCCATATCATAAATGACCCTTAGGAGAGGGTCTCTCCATGACCCCTGGTCATTCTCAGAAAGTCAAGGATTTGACCTTTCCCAGGGACTTCATATGAATATCGGCGTCCTGCACATCATTCCCAGAGTGATGGAGCCTTCTTGCTCCCTGTTGCACCATATCTCAGATAAAGTGGTACTTTATGTCTTTATGCTTGGAGTGATCATAGAACACGGGATTCCTCAACAATCGAATCCCCCTCTAGTTGTCACAAAATATCACGATGGTATTCAGCACGTGTGCAAACAGCTAACAAAAGAGCTTCCACTACTAGACAGCTTCACAGGAAGCCATACTCACAGCTATGTATCCAGCCTCATCGGTGCTCAAAACAACCAAATTTTGCTTCCTGGTCATCCAGGATATTGAAGAAGAACCTAAAGAGAACCAGCACCCATAAGTGCTCTTTCGATCCTCCACAATTGAATGTAGCTTAAACTCCTTGATTGGTAAAGGATGGAACCTCCTTATTGGGTTGCGTCTAGGGCAGATAGGAGCCTCATCAATCTGCGGATTAGGGCTCCTATTCTAGACTACATATGAGCACCTCTTGACTGTGTTTATACTGCGGATTACATCCCTTCCTTGGATATCATATAAATCTCTTCCTTAACTGCATCTAAGGAACGCTAGAACACCATCTCATGACATCGTATAAACCCTCATTGGCTGTGGCTTGGAGTAACATATAGAAGGCCAAATCTTGCTATGAAGATACTCTCCCTGACTGTGCCCTAGATGTCTTCTATGGCTCCTCCAAAACAATTTTTAGGTCACATAAGGATCTATGCGTTTAGGGAAAATGACAAAATTAGAACTTCTCCTTGCTGCACTTATAGAAGCCTCCTCCATGACTGTTTTGAGGTCTTTATTTCATGACTTCTAGGGCAATGTTAGGGCTTCTTCATTAGAGCAATGTTAGGGCTTCATTAAGACAGTGTTGGAGATTCTCCATTAGGGCAGCGATAGGGCTTCATTAGGGCAGCGTAGAGCCTAGGGCACTCCCTCTAGATCTCTCCTTCATCAAAACCCAAAACAGAAATGAAGAGAGATCAGAAGAGTGTGTGTCAAAATGACTTGAAGGCCACCTCTATTTATAGTAAAATGTTGAGGACAAGTGGGGGCAATTTGGTTGCTGGCCGACCTTGACAAATTGTCACATATCACAAATAAATTCATATCTCCATGAATACATGTCGTAATCAAATGATATTTAGATCAATCCTACACCTCTTGACAAGAGGAATCCACAAAAAATATTAGTTGTCATAGATAAGATGATCCACATGGAGTTTGGCCCTAGTTGAAAATTTTAAGAGTCTGTGATGCGAAATTGTAATTATGTAAGAGAACATTGAGAGTGCACACACATGCCTTCCATCATGCATGCGCCAACCTCAACCACTTCTAGTTTTATGGTTGTTTTTCTAAATTTAACATTCCAATTTTAGAATAGATGCTTTTCTTCTTTTGGAATTTGAAATCCAGATTTAGAAGTAGGTTGTTTTTAGCTTCAATTAGCTTTTGTTCTAAAGTATATTAAGCACATGAGCCAGGGAAACTTCCAATTTTAGGGACATCATACTTCCCTAGACAGATTTAGATAATGGTTTTTCTTTTCTAACTTTTAGCACCCACAGGGATGGGCTATTTTGTCTTCTCCTCTAACCTTCCTCTTCTATATTATATAAAGAAGGCAAGGTAGAGGTGGTTATTTTTTAATGCTTTTAAGCATGAGATTGAGTTGTGCTAGTGATTTTGATAGTACTTTTAAGCTGTAGCAGTGTGTCATTTTTCCAGATTGAATAAAAAACATATTGCAGTTTTGGAAGTTTAGTTTTGTACACTCTGTCCTATATTTTCAGTATGATGTGTTAGTAGATTACATATAAAAAAAAATTACTTTTGATAGCCCCTAAAGTTTTATGTTTTAGCTTCTTGGGTTTTTTTATTGCAAACTCTGCCTACCATGGTCTGAAAATTTTAACAAGGCCTACATAATATTATGTCATCCACCACGGTTTCATTATCCTTGTGGTCTGCACCAACCTGATGGCATGAATCTCAAAGGAATGAGATTGGGTGCAAACCCCAGGCAAGCTAGAGGAAGTTTGAGCTATATAGTGAAACCCTTGACCTTGGAATGTGTTTCTCAAAGCACTTCCAACAAACCAATAAAATACAAAGTTACAAAAACCTTCATCTTATGCTGGCCTGCAAATTCTCAAGCTAGGAGTCTTATTTCCTTTATTTGGTGTTGTTATGTTATGAATGGATATTGTCTTGGAAAAATATAGTTTTTTTCCATGGGAAAAAACTTTAGGTTTGATATTTCTAGGAGGAAATAAAAAATATACATTATCCTTGGCCTTTTAGCCCAGAAAATATGTTATTGTTGTCAATAGCATGTCCCAGATACTGCTTATTGCAGTCCTCCAACAGAGTCATTTAGATAAACATCAGAGAATCACAAAACCTACCTCAAATACTTAGTCCTCCTAAACCATTAATAGCACTCCTAATCTATTTTTATAAGAAAAATACAGAAATGTCATATTCTAGACTATTTAAAAAGGGAGTTCACTAAAACCAAGGGTCCATATTTAAATTCTTGAACTGTGATGATTTCTTCCTATAGAGACAAGGCATCCCTTGAAAACAGTTCCACATTTATATTAAATTACCAATATATGCGAAGAAAAAAGCTAGACTAAAACCTTCTTTTAATCTCCACAACTCTGCTCATGACTAACCTCAAAACCAAATTTGCTATCATATTTTTTCCACTAGCACAATCTATTAATAATTTAGAGCCTCCCAATAATTAAAGTTTGAAAATTCCCCTATCTACAACATATTTCATCAAAATAAACAAGGCATAGAGCTCAGCTCGATTCTTAGTTCCATGTCCAGCCTAATGTTTTATATTAATTTAATGGTAAAGTGATAGAAATAAAATGCAGCCATAACAAAAATGATACTGGGTCCCTTCACCAATTATGGAGAAACCCTATAGGCCCATGAAAAAATTACACGTGAATAAAGGACTGTAGATTTTCTGACTAGAGTGAGATGTAGTTTTGACGAAGAGTGAATGGGCTCTAGACAATTTCAGACTTTGATATCCTTGTCAAAATGAAAAATAAGATTGAATGATAACCATAAGATTTTTATTCACATGATGTATATTTTTTAAGTACAAAGATCATCGTCATGATAAACCCTTTTAAGACACACAATTATTCATCAAATATGTTTTCTTCAGATGAGATGTTCGCTTCTTACTATCAAACCCGCATGAAGGAGGAGTTGGTGGATTATGCATTGGAGGAGGGGATTTTCAACAAATTTGGTCTAGCGCAAGGATTTTATCCATTAACATTTGAAGGTTAGATCGAAAGGTCACCATACCTCGGTTTTTGGGCCTACCAGGTCTTTAAAAAGCAAAGTTAATAATCTGATAAGGCAGCCATCTAGAAATTCAGAGGCCCTAACCCCTTACTCCAATTGTGGATTGTTTGGGTCCTCTAGTTTTGGCCAGCCTAGAGCTCGAGGCCATTTATGAGGGACTGCAAGACTCTTCTTGGGGTTATCTAGCTTTGAGTTTGGTTTCCCTTTCATCCTAGAGATCAGAGAAATACATGCAATGTATTATGACTTTCTTAGGGTTTTCAGAAGTTTCAGAAGTTATGACTTTCTCCGGTTTTTTTTTTGCTTGTCCTTCATCTCAAGTGCCATAGGCTTTGCGCTTCTGTACAAATTTGTGAAGGAGAGCCTTGCCTCGATGGAAAACGAAGGTCAAACTGATGTTGAGAATATTTGAATCCATCTACCCATTTTGAGAGTGACACAATTAAAAATTACTAACATAAATGACTAATTCATATACTTGTTGTACTTATTATTTGGTCATATTTTTATTCTTGCACTATAGTAGCAATTTACATTAATCATTATTAATTTTGTCACTTATTATCTAGTCATATATTTTATATCTAAACTAAATTAGTCGTTTAAGTTAGTCATTTTAAGTCTAGTCTCTTAAAATTGCTCAAATTTAGTAGTAATTCACTTGAAATAATTGAGGTGACTAATGTTTTTAGTCACCTAGTCACTAATTTCATCATTTTCTAATAGTGACAGCTCAACTGGCCACATACCTTTTCAGGTGGGGTTGGGATTCCAGCCACTATGTCCCATTGATGTGGCCATGCCATTTGTATCTACTCACGCAGATTTGGCTCATGTCCAGTCCGAAACAAATAAGGCAAACAACTTCATTAAGCACATACAACATATTTGCTAGCAAGTCCATAACATTCCAGAGAAATTGATGAGCCCCGTATTGGGTAACTTATTTGGGCTCACCTTGCCTAATTTTCCTTGTTCAATCCTCCAATTTTCATAGATTATGCATGTTTTTTAGTATGCTTATGTTATTTGAACGAATAAGGGTGGCCACTCTACCAAGGAGGCTAATACGTGGTTATTTCAGGTTTTTTGGACAAAGTTTGGAGCAAAACCAAGCAATTATGGGTCAGGTGACAGCCAAGCTTGAGGTGAGGATTCGTAGGGAGGTTGTCTCTGGCATTAAATGAGCCTTCCTCGAAATCTCCACCCTCAACTCCGAGCTCAACAGGCCACCAAAACGAGTTCTAAAGGCAACCGAGCAGCTTTGGGAAGAGTGACTGTTTACTAGCAGTTGAAATAGCCGAGTCCGTTGAATTTAGGAGGGCTGCTAGGCCCCTTGTAGTGTATAAATAGGAAGGCCTCAGCCTTCATAGTTTACTTTTGGAACTGTTGGTATTTGCACTATAGTGTTGTCCTTTGCTCAGCTTGTTTTCTTCTAGCTACTGTTGTATAACTTTCTTGTGATGATTATTTTTGAGTAATGAGAAGTAGCTTTACTTGGCATCAGATCTGAGTTCTTTATAGGAGCCGGAAGCTCTTGGGGTTGGGCCCAACCCGAGTGCCAAGGCCTCCTTTATGTATTGTTATTTGTTCTTTATGTATTTGCAAAATCATTTCTGTTAAGTAGATTAAATCTTGCTGATTAACTAGGTCACTGTTGATGATTAGAAAGACTTTTGATGTTCAGATTGAGTTGATAGGTTATTAATAGGGAAAAGCTTCAGAAAAGGGCCATCAAGCACCTCTAATTTCACCTCTCCCTCAGTGGGATCAGGATTTGGGATCAAGGTGACCTTGCTGCCCACAAAAACACTGACTTTGCCTTGCCATGCAATCATTAGTGTTTGATTTTCGTTTGCAGAAGTTGGTTATATGTTCAGATTCTTGAATGCTTCATTGCATAGTTAATATACATGGTTTCCTTGCGAATAAAACTTATGGTCATTCTCTTTACTGTTAACTAGATCAGATTAGGTCAACGTAACTAGGTCTTAGATTGTACAAGTCTTCGTTGGTTCAATTGGAAAAACAACTTGCAGAGCACTTGTACCACTTCTCTATTTACCCATAGTCCACCAAACCCATCTGCTCCATCCCCTAACTTGGATTCTTGCCTCACGTTTGCCATTTGCTCACATAACCCTAATTTTTGTGCAACATTGCTTAAGTCCTCCTTCAACAAATCCAGCCATCTACATCTTTGCTCAACTCCATCCACCAAGTCTTGGACCACCTCAAACCCTTATCCTACCTCCATTCTCACTCCTTCACCTTTCTCTCTCCATCCATCCTCCAAAATCCCATTTCTGAACAACCTGTAGAAAATGACAGACATCCCGTAGAACCCTTGCAGACTCCTTGTAGAGGCTCACGAATGAGGTTTCTTGATATCCAAACTCTAAGAAACTCTCTGGAAGGGTGTTAGGGACCCCTTAGGCCCTCTCTGAACCTTCCCGACCTCCTCCAAGAATTTCCTCTCACCAATCCACCTCTGCACAGTCAAAAATAGTCGAATCGCATGCATGATAATTCTGGCAACTTATTCAAAAATACAAAAAGATGTCTTTTTCAGATGTTACTGTAGAAGTAGCTTAGATACATGTATTTACCTTCCTAGAAGTCAATGGCATCTCTTTCAGTAGCTTGCATCCTCTTTCTTGCATCAGTAGGGCTAGCTGGTAAAATTAGGGTTTGCTAGGGTTTACGTTTCCTTTCAGTTTTCCAGTTTCCTTCTGCAAGTAGATCAGCCTTCTTTGAGCTAGCTTTCGTCCATCAGTTAAAAATATTCTTCTCAGAGCTCATAGAAGTTGGCTTAAGCTCCTAGTGGACTTATGCCAGCTGACCAAGTGACAGCTGCGACAAGAGCTAGTACTTGTGCATACAGCACCGTCGCTTCCAAGTTTGTTACGAACTACCGCGTTGATAAAAAGTAAAGAAGGGAGTCCCAGGAGTTGCAACATTATTGCTGCAATACTGGAGCTCACCACTCTTTTTGGCGTCATTTCCGGGGAAGCGTCAGAGTATTTGTGATTGCTGCTTTTCTTCTATTTTCCTACTCTAACCTTCTGGTAAGTAGTTTATTTCAATTCCATCCTGCAATTTCATTTCTGCAAAAGTAAATTAGACATTTCCTACTTTCATAGATTAGCCTTTCAATTCCACAATTTCAATTCTGCAAGCGTAGAATAGAATTTCAATTCTGCAAGCGTAGTCTAGCATTTCATTCTCACAATTTGATTTCAGCAAAATAGATTAGTCCTTTCCTGCTTTTATTTCAATTCCGCATTTTCATTTCTGCAAGATAGATTTTAGTTAGTTGCAATTCCATCTGTTTCAGTTTTGTAGGTACAAGTAGAAAAAAGCAAAAGCAACCAAAAATCTTTTCATGCCTCGTAGGAACAGAGATAATACCGGGAAATTCCTATCCAACACCCCCACCACGTCACGGAGTCACCCTTCTCTCTTCTTTGGTGGCAGTGACCCAGAAGAACCTATAGGTGAATCTCCTGAGGTATACGAAGATCCTATAATAGAAGAAGAGCAAGAAAACATTCTTTTTGAGACCATGGCTGAAAACAGAAACGGTAGAGACGATGATGAGAGGATAGAAGGTACATTCCCCATCCAAGAGACCAACGGGGACATGAAGATGAAGAACATAAATCCCTCAGCCTTACCTCATTTCCATGGATTGACCACTGAAGACCCTAATACCTTCCTGTTTGAGTTTTTTGTCCTTTGTCGAACTTATGACTATGCAGAAGACGAGAAAAAGTTGAAACTCTTTCCCTCTACCCTCAAGGATGCAGCATTACGTTGGTTCATGGGGTTACCTAGAAACAACATCACCACTTGGGCTCAGATGCAGCAAGCCTTTAACAACAAATACCAGGACTACTGTAGGTCAAAGGAAACAAAGGGAGAAATCTTTCGGATGACCATGGGAAATGATGATTCTTTAGAAGACTACGAGGAAAGGTTCCAACTTAGCTATAAACGGGCCAGGTGCACACTTGACCCTGAATCTCTAAAGCTGGTTCTGCTCCGAGGAGTCCCTGAAGACCTTCTAGATACCCTTCACATGCTAGCTGGAGGAGACATCTACCAACTACCTTATGAGGACATAAATACTGTGTTTAGAAACCACTCTAGGGCAGCCCAGAAAAGAGGTAGGGGGAATCCACTTTCAGCTAGTACTACCTTCTCCAAGCATGAGTTTTCTAATCAGATGGAAGACCTCAAAAGTGAGATGAGACAGACCATTTCCATGCAACTCGATACCTTCCAAATCCAACAAAAGAAAGAGGAAGCTGAGAGGGATTTGGCCATTTTTTGTCCTAGATGTACGAGGAAGCACCCTAAGAACGAGTGTCCATTGCACTTAGTAGAGGTATGTTTCATTTGTGAGGAAAACCACCCCACAAACCAATGCCCAACCTTACCCAGATTCAAAGCCATGTACCAAGGGACTGAGGCACCCACTGAACCTCTCTACTTCCTCAACCAAAGGAGGTCCCATGGACCCAGACCTTACCAACAGGGGATGCAAGGGACATCCCAAGCTTATTATAGCCCCAACCAGTCTTCTCACATGCCTTCTTGGGGTCCCCCTACTCATCCTTCCTGGTCCGCACCTCCTCATTGGTCTTATCCACCTCAATACCATACTCAACCCACTGCTCATTCGTTTCACTCACATGTCCAGCCACAACCTCAGTGGAATGCACCTCAACTGGGGTGGAGGCCCAAATACAACTCTCCTCCTGCCATTCTGCCTCCACCACTGGCTCAGCCACAACCATTACCTCCTGCTCCTCCAAGACAACCCCAGATGCCTACTCAATCGAACCTGAACCCCAACAACCAATAGGCTCAGCAGGTATACACTGGGGAGACAACATGCCCTACCTATGCTATGGAGATCCAGGAGATCAACCTGCAATCCTGGAAGACCCTTCCAGATCGCTAACCTCCTCCCTTGGAGGATGAGGAAGAGAAACAGGAAAGTGAACCCAAAGCCATTCCAACCTTTCTTGAGTGACTAACAGTAACCACGCAACCAAAACCAGAGGAGACTGAACTTCTGGGAGAACTTAAACAGTTGTGTGTGAAACTACCACTTCTCCAGGCCATCAAAGATGTACCAATATACAAAAAATTGATTAAGGAGAAGTGTTTCAGGCACCCAAGCAGGCGAAAGAGAGATGCCTCGACTATCAATGTCATAGGACAACTGTCCGATCTAATGCTGGGGCAAGTAATCTGTCCAAAGTATTTGGACCCTGGGAGTCCTGTAGTTGATGTCCACACCAATGGCACTATAATCCCCCATACCTTGATCGATCTAGGGGCTGCCATTAATGTGATGACCAGGGACACCATGCTTAAACTCAACCTTCAGAGTTCCTTAAGGAAAACCTCGACAGTCTTGCAGTTGGCAGATCGCTCCACTGTGACTCCCGAAGGGATTGTGGAAGATGTCTTGGTCTCTGTTGAGTCTTGCGAGTACCCTGCGGACTTCTTGGTCCTTCAGCCAAAGGCAAAGCTCACTGGATACCCCCTCATTTTTGGAAGGCCTTGGTTAGCCACTGCGAATGCTTACATCAGTTGTCGAGCTGGAAGCATGACCATCAAGAATGGGTCCATGTCCAAGCAGCTAGTCCTATATCCTCCTGCCCAACCTCTGCTAGAACATGACTTACCACTCTGGTTGGAAGAAGGAGATGAGCATGAGGTCTACTATGCACCATTGTGCATAGTAGAAACCACTAGGGGAATCCCTCAAACTGAGGATGATTTGATTGAGACTTTGATTCAAAATCCACCTCCCAGTGCACTGTCCTTAGAGGAACTGGTGGAAGATACCCAAGCCAGCACATTAGTGGACCTTTGTGTGACTAATCTGACCTCTCCCAGAGTTAAGAATGTGGATTTTGGTCCCGAAAGAACTTTAAAGATCAGCTCCTCCCTATCTCCTTCCTAGGAGAAGGAGTTGTGTAGCTTACTGAACAACCATTTAGATGATTTCGCTTGGAGCTATAAGGAGATGAAAGGAGTCCATCCTTCGGTCTGCACCCATCACATTTACATTAAAGAAGATTGTAAACTAGTCAGACAGCCTCAAAGGAGAATGAATCCAGCCCTTAAAGACATTGTCAAAGAAGAATTGAAAAAATTGTTGGATGCAGGATTCATCTACCCTATCTCCGATAGTGAGTGGGTCTCACCTCTAGTGCTTGTGCCCAAGAAGAACGGGAAGTGGAGAATCTGTGTAGATTATCGAGAACTTAACAAAGCCACCAAGAAAGACCATTTCCCTTTGCCTTTCATAGATCAAGTGTTGGATGGACTGGCAGGGAAAAAGTTCTTCTCTTTCCTAGATGGGTTCAGTGGGTATAACCAGATTCAAATAAGCCCAGAGGACTAGGATAAAACCACCTTCACTTGTCCATGGGGTACCTTTGCCTACCTAGTCCTTCCCTTTGGGCTATGCAACACTCCTGCCACTTTCCAGAGAGCAATATTGAGCATCTTTTCTGAGATGGTCCATGATTCGGTAGAAATCTATATGGATGACTTTACTCCTTATGGGTCCAACTTCCAAGAAGCATTGACTAATCTGGGAAAAGTTCTAACCAAGTGCATTGAGATGAACCTGTCTCTCAGTCCCGAAAAATGTGAATTCCTGATGACTGAAGGGATCGTGCTAGGTCATACCATTGCTCGGCAAGGATTAAAAGTGGATCCTAATAAGATTTCTATCATCCAAAAGGTCCCACCTCCTCAAAAGGTAAGAGATGTTTGGAGTTTTCTAGGCTTAGCAAGATATTATCGAAGATTCATTAAAGATTTCAGTAAGATAGCCTCACCATTGTTTGGCCTCTTAGGGAAAGATGTCGAGTTCAATTGGACTAACGACTTTCATGGGGCTCTGAATGAGCTGAAAGATAAGCTGGCGTCCGCCCCGATCTTGAGAGGTCCAAACTGGGCCCTACCTTTCCACATACACACTGATGCCTCGAACAAAGCCATAGGGGCAGCCTTAGGACAAGTTGAGGAGAAACTACCATATGCCATATACTTCGTCAGCAAAAACCTGTCCAAGGCAGAAATGAACTATACTCTAACCGAGAAAGAGTTCCTGGCTATAGTCTATTCCCTCAACAAGTTCAGACACTACATCACTGGTTATCAAACATTTGTACACATTGATCATGCTATGATTAGATATTTAATGAATAAGCCTGATGTAAATGCTCGTATCATTAGATGGTTACTTTTGTTGCAACAATTTGATTTGACTATTGTCGACAAGCCAGGTAAGGAAAATGTTGTTGCTGACTTCTTGTCTAGATTGGATTTGCCTGCAGGTGAAGAAGGAACAGTGGATGACCAGATGCCAGATGAACATCTATTTTCTATCTCAGTACTCTCTCCATGGTTTGCTGATATAGCAAATTACTTGGTCTCAGCACAGTTCCCTCCGCATCTATCCTCAAAGGAGAAGAGCAGAATTGTGAGGAAGAGTGCCCCGTTCACTTGGATCGGGGGCAACCTGTTTAAACTTGGCCCAGATCAGATCTTGAGGCATTGTGTTAGGGAGGAGGAAGTCTTTGACATCCTCCTAACCTGTCATGATGGACCTTGTGGAGGCCACTTTGCAGCAAAAAGGACTGCCTTCAAAATTCTACAGGCAGGCTACTATTGGCCTACTCTTCATCAAGATGTCAAAAGATACATCAACCACTGTGACCGATGTCAGAGGATGGGAAAACCAACTCCAAGGGATGAAATGCCTCTCCAACCTCAAGTGACCTTTGAGCCATTTGAGAAGAGGGGCATGGAATTTTTGGGTCCTATCAACCCTCCTTCAAGGCAAAGGTCTTACATCATTGTGTGCACTGACTATCTAACCAAGTGGGCAGAAACAAAGCCAATCAAAGCAGCAACAAAAGAAAAGGTGGCTGAGTTTTTAAGGGAAAATATCTTCTACAAGTTTGGCTACCCAAGAGAGTTAGTCACCGATCAAGGAAGCCAGTTCACCTCCAACATGATTGAAGACTTGCTCGCTCATCACAAGATCAAGAACAGGACTTCCACCCCATATCATCCTCAAGAAAATGGGCAAGTGGAAGTCACTAATAGAGAATTGGAAGGGATTTTGACTAAGGTGGTGAGCAGCAGCAGAAAGGATTGGGCAGATCGTCTGGTTGAGGCCACCTGGGCCTACAACACCACTTGGAAGACTACAACAGGTTTCACACCTTATGAGCTGGTCTACGGGAAGAAAGCTTTGTTTTCCATAGAGTTCGAGTACAACACATTGAAGGTGGTAGCTCAGCTGGACCTAGATCTTAGCCATGCTCAACATGAAAGATTATTGCAGCTGAATGGATTAGATGAACACAGAATGCATGCCCTCCTCCACTCAAAAGTAGTTCAACTCCAGAGGAAGATATGGCACGACCGGCACCTTAATGAAAAGCAATTCTAGCTGGGAGATTGGGTGTTGCTGTATGAATCAAGATACAAGGATTTCAAAGGAAAGCTGAGGACAAGATGGTTAGGACCATATATAGTGGAGAAATGCAATGACAATGGTTCAGTCCTTATCAGGACCATTGAAGAAGAGGCCATCCCCATGCTTATTAATGGGCATCGATTGAAAATCTACAAGAAACCCCTTTCGAGGCAGGAGTTCATTGAAACTGTGGAAAATTCAGTGCTGGTAGTAGAGTAGGGTTCTGCCTCTATTTCGGCCACCCCTTGATCATCAAGAAAAAAAGAGGGAATAAAAAGATCCATGGGTGAAAACCTCTCCGAGGCACCCAGGGCAGACAGTGAGGGTGAAAACCTCATGGAGGCGCCCTAGCCGTCTCTCAGAAAATAAAGAAATGGAATAAAAAAAAGATCCTTGGGTGAAAACCTCTCTGAAGCGCCCAGGGTAGATAGTGGGAGTGAAAACCTCATGGAGGCGCCCCTGCTATCTCTCTCTCAAAAAAAAAAAAAAAAAAAACAGGTCTAATCTCTGGAATTATTGCAGGTTGCAGGGAATACAGTGTAGATAAAGAAGGTCGCACAAAACGAGGACAAGGGTCCGTACCAAGCTACCAGACATCCTCACAGACACTCCCTCCATGGCTACTCACTTTTTCCAGGATTTTAAGACATTCGGGTTGAGATTCAACCTCCTACAGGAAGTTCTGAGCTTTCTACAGGAAGTTTTCGGTCTTTCTACAGGAAGCTCTGCATTTCTACAGGAAACATCCTGTAGAGCCTTTGGGTAGGCCAAAATCGATTCTGGAAAGGGATTTAAAGCTTGAAGTCTGTTGATGAGGCCTGCAACCACCCTTCTCTTCCATCCATCACTAGTTTCATCTCTTTCCACCGCCATTGCAACAATCTGGTTATGTATTCCTACACAGTCATACAAAGAGTCATGTTTTCCTCAGATTGAATTTTTTTTTCCCAAGTGACAAATCAAGCACACAGAGGCTCGCACACTCTATCTGTCAAAGCTCCATCAGGACCCTTCATCCACGACTACAACCTTGCTCATTTCAGCATGCATCCCAGGAGGAGAAGCAGCTACAGGATGTCCTACAGGAATCTTGTAGCAGCTAATCCGTCTAGAGCACATAATATGGAGTCAATAGCAGCTGAAATCGACACAGAGGACATGTAACAAGCTCCGCTTGGATGTGAACACCTCCTCGATAGCCGAGAAAATACAGAGCCGTGCATGCAACATTCACAACCAGAGGATCGGGTCCCGAAGCCTTGTATACAACATCAGCCAATGAAAGAAGGAGTTCCAGCGCCTGTGCATGAAGCAGCAGTGAGCAAAGCCATCGTTCCACATCTCGAAACCTACAGAACACGTCCACGGCCACACAGGTAAGTGTTTAACCTTATTCGTCAGATTGCATATACTATACTTTGAAAACTGCATGTCTGCGAATGGTGCGGATTGAATGAATTCGACAGTCAGTCGAATGGCCTCGTGGGATCCGAACGAGCTCGGTTACGCCAAAGAGATATGTAGCCAACATGTGGGAAGTGTCCAGTCAGGGAGAATCAGTGGATTGGCAGTGATGGCGGCGGGTAATGGCAGAGAAAGGAAACGGTGGTCAGAGACACGCCGAAGAATGATGGCCGTGAAATTGGCTAACGGATCAACCTGGACACCTCACCCCCTCGCCATGAATTGCACCGTAATTCAAAATCGTTTGGCCAGAGAACCCACATTAACCACTGTCATTTACACTTGCAACCGTTTTCAGCAAAGTACGCGTCCTCCTCCTCTGCAGTTTGTTAGCCCGAGCTTCTCGGCCCGTTTCAAAATCCTCCCGCGTCCCAGGCCTGCTCAGAAGCACCGTGACGTCCTCCAGAAGCTGGAAAAGCTCTCTACAGGAAGGAGCTCTACAGGAAACACGGCATAGCCTCCCGGAGCAGAGAAACCTGAACTTTCTACGTCGAAATTGGAATTTCGAAAAGAGGTAGGCTCGAAAACACCATTCCCATGCATGATATTTCGAAAGATGGTGAATTAAACTGTCTGGAGTAGGAGAATTAAAAACAAGTCTGCCTGTGGGTCAAGAATGGTAGTTTGCCTATGTGATACACGGAATTTTTTTGGTTGGTTCTGCATCACATTCTCCTCCATGGTTCCTGTTAACAAATTCCTCTTGTAGAAACAATAAACCACTATAAGGGCTAACCTGTGCATGAAGAATGTGACTTGTATGTGGTTGGTGTGAAAATTAAGCTCTGCACTCTGTCTGTGAGAGCCTAATTCCCTTTTGACAATCGAGTTGTGGGCAGCAACAGCATTATAACCAGGGAATTGGTGCAAAGTGACATATAAACACCTGAGGGATACTGTCTTCAAAGTTCTGGGGAGGAAACCATACACATAATTCCCTTCTGATCAGAGCATAGGCCAAAACAGAGCATTCTCACCATGCCAGGAGGGTTTATCAGAAAGGAACCCTCGGATTCCAAGAAATTACGAGAAACTCCCAAGGTGGTAGACCTTTTTACCTGTGACAATTAGATGACCTTCTGTGACAGAATCCAAGGTCATGACGATGAGGTAACAGAAGAGTTCCTAATGTCCCTGCAGCCTAAATCCAAGATACTGGCCACTGTAAATTTCAGAGGGTTGACCTTAAATCTTACCCCACAACTCATTAGTCGAGTCGCTGATCTACCATTAGGGATACCCTAGAGCAAAGAGGAGAGGGCATTGGGCCAAAAAGCCAAAAAGGAATTCTTCCTACTAGAGGAACAGTTTTCAGAGGATAAAAAGGGGTCTAGAGAGCTAGCCTACATCCATTTTGGAGCGAGGTCAGCCTTCAAATCATGAAATACATTACCTGTGAGGGGTGGTTCAGTATTGTATATGGGTATCACTTCCGGTTGCTAACTGAACTCAGACATAAGATGGATTTACCCACAGAACAAAAGTTAAGCATCCCCTATTTCCTCCTACAATCATTAATTGAGTGTGGCACAAAATTGAAGGAAGGGGCACCAGACTAGCTTGCCCATCATGGGCTTATCAAGATTATAGTAGAAGATGCCCTCCATACCTATATTGTCCCTCTCTCCTGGGAGATTTTCCGCAATATGCCCAAGGATGATGATATCCGAATTCTGGCCGAGGAACTCACTTCATCCAGCAGTGAGGAAAGGGAGCATATTGAGGTAGAAGAGAAAGCCAAGGGTAAGGAAACCCAGGACAGACCATCATAGAAAGAGCAAGAAGAGAAACAAGAGGAAGGCCAAGCTGCTGAGCCCAAAACTGTGGGTGGAATAAAGGAACAAACGCCAAGGGAGAAACGGTTGCAAATCAGGGCAGAGAGGACTGAAAAAGTCCAAGCAAGTGAGGGCACACCCAAGGCCACCACAGCAAAATTAAAAGAGAAGGCACCCCCAGCCAAGCAGGCCAAAATAGTGAAAACCATTTCTACAGGAAACCAGAAGACCGTTTCTACAGGAAGCCAGAAAACCATTTCTACAGGAAGACAGAAAATAGTCAGCACAGGACGTTCTACAGGAAGTCTAGAAACAGGGAAATAGAAGGAAAAATCGCTTGAGATTTTAGCCAGGGAGGCAGCAGCTGTGCTGGCCACCCTAAGCACATCTCCCAAGCAGAAGGGGAAGTGAAAGAGGGAGCCTTCCCTGTATTTTAAGGCAAGAAGGAGCGTGAGGATAAAGACTGACAGACCCCAACCACCATCAAAAGAACCAATCACGATTGTAAACTTCCCAGCTACACAAAAGGAGAGGTCTCCCTCAAATTCATCCATCACTTATGAACAGGGAAGCCCGAAGACATCCACCTTGAGAGAAAGAATGAAAATGTTGGACACAAAGGCCTCTCTACAGGATGCTAAGACTATTCTACTAGAAACACTAGCTAGGCTAAAGGAGACTGAGGAAATGGAACGTGAGGCAGTTAAATCACCACAGGAGGAAGAAAAGGTGGAGAACATTGTGGAACCTAGCCCCCATCCCAGCTTGGGCTCCAACTATAACTTCTTAGAGGCTGGAAAGATCATTCCTCAAAAATTCACAGTGCCACTTTTCCTTGCACTAGAAGAAGAGAGAGTGAGGACCCACACTTGGATGAAGATCGCTAAGTCCAAGGGTGTGGCAAATAGAGGTCCTCTGGAGGAACAATTCAAAGAGGCAAGAAGGGAATTGGCTATGGTACGACATGTGGAGAGTAGCCAACGGGTCAAGCTACAGGAAGAAAATGAGCTGCTTAGATAGCAGCTGCAGTTACAAGGATAGAGGAAGGAAGAAAGGCCTCACATCTTGGGAGAAAAACAACAACAGGAGGTGCCCACAACAGCAAAAGATATCCCTGTGACCTTCAGGCCCCTGAACACCATTCATGGGTCCCTAAGATCTGTAAAGGATCCGATCGACCCTAAGGATATGAAAGGTGTTTATTTGATCCCTTGTTCCTGTGGGACCCCCTATATTGGGGAGACCGGTCGCTCCATTAATCAAAGGATTAGCGAGCACGCTGCGGACCTTAAGCATAGGAGAGCTAAGTCTTCTGCTTTAGCCGAACATGCTGAAAAAACCAATCATCATGTTTGTATTGAGGAGGCTAGTGTTATTGCTAGGGTTTCACATTTCCATCATCGTAAGTTTAGGGAAGCGCTTGAGATTGAAAAGAGGCCTAGCAATCTTAATAGAGGCGATGGCTGGAAAGTTAGTAGATGTTGGGTCCCTGCTCTCTCTTCCTAGTTGGCTTCCTCCCTCCTCCTTAGGATTTAGTTTTGTCTTCTTCATCATCATCATCATCATCATCATCATCATCATCATCATCATCATCATCATCATCATCATCATCATCAGTTTTACTACTATTATTGTTTATGTATTTTATTATTATTATTATTATTATTATTATTATTATTATTATTTTCTATTTATTCATATTATATTATTATATTTATTTATTTATTATTATTATTATTATTATTATTATTATTATTATTATTATTATTATTATTATTATTATTTATTTATTTATTTATTTTTAACTGCTTTATTATTAATATTTATTTATTTTTATTATTATTATTATTAGTATTAGTTGTATTAACCTTTAACTAACTATAATTAATTTATTTTATTTTCTAATCCTTATTTCCTCTTCCTATTTTTATTTATTGGATTATTTGATCCTAACTAATTAACCCGGTGCGTAACTTCCTCCCTTTAATTTTTACCTTACTAATGATACCATTTCTATTTTTTCATTTATAAAAATTAAATAAATAATTTATTTACTATTATATTTGTTAATTTATATTTTTTCATTTTTCATTTATTCATATATTTATTCCTTTTTAATAAATAAATAAATAATGTATTATTATTTTAATTCTTCGTTTATATTTTTATTTATTTAATAAATTTAATGATTTATTAGTTTTATTATTCTTCAATTGGTTATTTATCTTATACCTAATATAACTAAATATGAATGTATTTACCTTACTAATGATACCTTTCATTTCTATAAATTAAATAATTAATTTATTTTTTGCTATTATATTTATTAATTTTTTCATTTATTTATTTATTTAATAAATAAGTAGTTTATTATTATTCTTCATTTTTATATTAATAAATAATTTATTATTATTTTTCTTACACCTAATATAACTAAATTTATATTTTTTTATATGAATTTTATATATTTTTATTTACTCTTATTATTATATTTTTTAATTTATATGTTTTTTCATTTATCTAATTAATAAATAGGTTGTTTATTGTTATTCCGCATTTATATATTAAATAAATTTATTATTTTTCTTACACCTAATATAACTAAATTTTATATTTTTATACAAAAATTTTATATATTTTATTTTTATTTATTAATTTAATTAAGAAATAAGTAGTTTATTATTATTCCTCATTTATATATTAAATAAATAATTTATTATTATTTTTCTTACACCTAATGTAACTAAATTTATATTTTATATATTTTCATTATTATATTATTATTTATCATTTATATATTTGGTTATTTATTTATTTATTTTTTACCTAATTCAACTAAATTTGACCTTGCTCCTTGAGTCAACCTCTTGCCCAGGTAACCGTTGGTGTCTCTGCTCTAGCTATTTAAACATGCTAAGTTGGATCTGTTCTTCAACTTGTCCTGACGATGAACCACACTGGTTGGTTCGAAACGCGTCGACAAATGATATTCCTTGTGATTTTCGCCGAAGAATTCTTTCTAAATTGATATGGATCACAGAAGCCTGAACTCTATTAGCAAAAGATACCACTGATGAACAGCATAGAATGGAAGGGATGGAGGCTGAAATTGAGACACTAAATCGACAGCTACAGGAAAAAGAATTGCAAGCAGGCCTGGAGATACAGTCTCTGAAACAGCAGGTACAAGAAAAGGAGGCCCAACTGGCCTGCATGGCCAGCTGGGCAGTGGAAGCTCTACAGTGTAGGCAGCTTTCCAAATCCTATGCCCTATACCTCAAGGATCGGTGGTTACAGTTTCAGATCAATACCTTGGCCCAAAGGGGCATCACCCCATTCCAAAATTATCATCAGTTTGCAACTCTATGTGGCAGTAGTTCATCAGAGGATAGGGACAAATTATCAGAGTTCTACTTGCACAACTTTTCCCTTCCGAACATGAATGCATGGGATCCCAACAATGTGATAGGAGATGTCCAACTTATGGCCATGGCCTCTTGAATGAGCCATGAGGAGAAGAGAGTAGTTCCACAGCATCATAGGCAGAGAACTCAGTGAGCCACTGATGATCAGAGCAGAGCCGGATGACCCCTCAGCAGTGATAAGCGCCCACCAGCACTTGGCCAACAGCCCTCAGGATCTACCGGAATACATTGAGCAATAGGCTCAAGCTATTGCCCACTTTGAGGACATGGAGAGGCTATTGGGAGAAAACTGCTTGCATGCCTGCACAAGGCGGTGGAACACACTGCCTCACAGCTTGAAGATAAAGGAATACCACTCTCCCACCAGGATGAGGGAAGCCTTGGCAAGGGTACCTCTCTACAAACAGTTGATGCAGAATCTGCAGGCCAATTGGATTGGCCTGAAATTCAGTCCTCCTTTGCTTTTGGGATTGCTAGAAGGAGTCAAGGAAGAGGAGGAAGGTAGACAATGGGAGGAAGTGGAAAGGAAAGCAGGATTCCACGACCGGGAAGAAGATATCACCGAAGAGGCCTAGGACATGAGGGAGGCGATCAAAGCCATAAAGGATGATGAGCTGGACTAGTTGCTTAGAGGATGAGCAACCCATTTAGTAGGGGGGTGATGATGAGCCCCGAATTGGGTAACTTATTTGGGCTCATCTTGCCTAATTTTCCTTGTTCAATCCTCCATTTTTCATAGATTATGCATGTTTTTTAGTATGTTTATGCTATTTGAACGAATAAGGGTGGTCACTCTACCAAGGAGGCTAATATGTGGTTATTTTAGGTTTTTTGGACAAATTTTGGAGCAAAACCAAGCAATTATGGGTCAGGTGACAGCAAGCTTGAGGTGAGGATTCATAGGGAGGTTGTCTCTGGCATTAAATGAGCCTTCCTCGAAATCTCCACCCTCAACTCTGAGCTCAACAAGCCACCAAAACGAGTTCTAAAGGCAGTCGAGCAGCTTTGGGAAGAGTGACTGTTTACTAGCAGTTGGAACAGCCGAGTCCCTTGAATTTAGGAGGGCTACTAGGCCCCTCGTAGTGTATAAATAGGAAGGCCTCAGCCTTCACAGTTCACTTTTGGAACTGTTGGTATTTTCACTATAGTGTTGTCCTTTGCTCAGCTTGTTTTCTTCTAGCTACTGTTGTATAACTTTCTTGTGATGATTATTTTTGAGTAATGAGAAGCAGCTTCACTTGAGATCAGATCTGAGTTCTTTATAGGAGAAGCAGCTCTTGGGGTTGGGCCCAACCCGAGTGCCAAGGCCTCCTTTATGTATTGTTATTTGTTCTTTATGTATTTGCAAAATCATTTCTGTTAAGCAGATTAAATCTTGCTGATTAACTAGGTCACTGTTGATGATTAGAAAGACTTTTGATGTTCAGATTGAGTTGATAAGTTATTAACAGAGAAAAGCTTTAGAAAAGGACCATCAAGCACCTCTGATTTCACCTCCCCCTCAGTGGGATCAGGAGTTGGGATCAAGGTGACCTTGCTGCCCACAAAAACACTGACTTTGCCTTGCCATGCAATCATTAGTGTTTGATTTTTGTTTGCAAAAGTTGGTTATATGTTCAGATTCTTGAATGCTTCATTGCATAGTTAATATACATGGTTTCCTTGCGAATAAAACTTCTGTTCATTCTCTTTACTGTTAACTAGATCAGATTAGGTCAATGTAACTAGGTCTTAGATTTTACAAGTCTTCGTTGGTTCAGTTGGAAAAACAACTTGCAGAGCACCTGTACCACTTCTCTATCTGCCCATACTCCACCAAACCCATCTGTTCCATCCCATAACTCGGATTCTTGCCTCACGTTTGCCATTTGCTCACATAACCCTAATTTTTGTGCAACATTTCCTCAGCCCTCCTTCAACAAATCCAGCCATCTACATCTTTCCTCAACTCCATCCACCAAGTCCTGGACCACCTAAAATCCTTATCCTACCTCCATACTCACTCCTTTACCTTTCTCTCTCCATCCATCCTCCAAAATCCCATTTCTGAACGACCTGTAGAAAATTACAAACATCCTGTAGAAAATGGCAGACATCCTATAGAACCCCTACAGACTTCCTGTAGAGGCTCACGAATGAGGTTTCATGATAGCCAAACTTTGAGAAACTCTCTGGAAGGGTGTTAGGGACCCCTTAGGCCCTCTCTAAACCTTCCCGACCTCCTCCAAGCATTTCCTCTCACCAATCCACGTTTGCATAGTCAAAAACAGTCAAATCGCATGCATGATAATTCTGGCAACTTATTCAAAAATACAAAAAGATGTTTTTTTTCAGATGTTACTATAGAAGTAGCTTAGATACATGTATTTACCTTCCTAGAAGTCAATGGCATCTCTTTCAGTAGCTTACATCATCTTTCTTGCAGCAGTAGGGCTAACTGGTAAAATTAGGGTTTGCTAGGGTTTATGTTTCCTTTCAGCTTTCCAATTTCCTTCTGCAAGTAGATCAGCCTTCTTTGAGTTAGCTTTCATCCATCAGTTAAAAAGCTTCTTCTCAGAGCTCATAGAAGTTGGCTTAAGCTCCTAGTGGACTTGTGCCAACTGACCAAGTGACAGCTATGGCAAGAGCTAGTACTTGTGCATACAGCGCCGTCGCTTCCAAGTTTGTTACGAACTGTCGGGTTGATAAAAAGTAAAGAAGGGAGTCCCGGGATTTGCAGCATTATTGCTGCAATACTGGAGCTCACCAGAAATCAAATGCCAAGTATAAGCAACGACATGATCAACATCGAGTGCCACACAAGTTTCAAGTGGGCGACAAAGTCTGGTTGCATTTGCAAAAGGAATGCCTTACAAGAGCCTGTCGGAAACTCAGACCACTCTGATATGGTCCTTACACCATTACCAAGGTTTTGGGAGACAATTCATTTGAGCTCAGCATTCCCCCATTCCTTGGCCTGCACCCAATGTTCAATCTGGACAACCTTCAGCCATACTTTTCACCATTACTAGACACATTCGACATTGTAGAACAGCTCACACCCTCAGAGTTAAGTCTAGATTGCATGGAACAAGCTGCAACTGATCAGATCATGGACACATAGATCAAGCACACTTGCCAACAGAATATCCAACTGTATCGAGTTGTCAAAGCAGGCCAACTCCTTCACCAAGGCAAGTGGCTCACCAGGGACCGAGTTCAGGAAAATTTTCCTCATCTCATGGAGGAACTCAACGCAATGGGGACCATTGCTTCCTAAGGGGGGAGGAATGATCCAAGTGGATATTGGTGGCCACCCACCAATTCCACTTTTACCTCCACCATTGCTTCTTTCATTTTTTCAGTTTCCTTAATTGTAGCACAATTTACTACTTTTAGCAGTTTTTTGCGTCCTAAACTTACAGAGCCAGTTTGAGGCCCTAAACGACATTTTTTTGGAAATCTACCACCAACAATTTTTTTCTAAAATCATTTTTTCCATCGTAGTCCTCAGAGAGATCTTTCTAATAGTTTATCATGCACGTCAAATGGAAATAATATGACCAAGTTGTGACCCCAGGAAGTTGGCTGTCCAACTCACCCCAACAGGGCCCATAAACTCTTGGCGTTACATCTCCTCGGGTTGGGGTTTTGCTTGTTTAGGTTTTTCTCTTATTGTTCAATAATAAAAAGGCCCTTGAGCCTCATTGTAAGGCAGTTCAGAGTCATGTATCCGCCACATCTCTTCTCAGAGATAATTTATCATCGCCCTAGCTAGTTTATTTCCATTTCTGTTTATAAGCATATTTCAGTATTTTAAATTAATGAAATGAAGTATTATTTCTGTTGCATCTCCGTGTTTATGGTTATCTCTGTAATTCGTTGTGTTCCTGTTTAAATCCGGATCACAAGTAGAGTAAGGTGAAGGGGTAAAACCTTAACAAGTATGTCAAAGGTATATATACACATCCTTCTCTGAAGGGACAACCTCTTCTTCTCTCAATAAGTCAATATCCCTCTTTTGCCTCGTGAAATAAATAAGTGGCTATGCATAGTTCTTTGAAAAATAAAAATTCAAAAAGAAAATGTGAAAGAAGAGAAATTCTTCCTACACAAGGAGCTGAAGCAAGTAACTCCGTCGAGGTAGTGTCCAAGATTGCTGGCAACGGAGCAATTCTTGTGTTCCTACAGTGAATCTATTGGGGCTACTATCCAGGCCTGCTACCAGCGAAGCAACACCATAGATGAAACTAAAACTCTAAAAATATATATTACTTGTGTATCAATATACCTCTCATCCCCAATCGAAACAACTCAATTGACTTGGCTTGGTATGTGTGTTGTCGATAAAGAGAATGGAAGGGACTACATCTTTAACTCAAGCTAGTGAAGAAGCCATGATGATAAAAGAATCAAACAATACTTTCAGAAGAGTTATACTCGCTTTACACGAGACAAGGTCCATACAAAGAGCTGGAGTTCTACTAGTGTGTTGTCAATGTTGTAGCGGCTACAACCACCCTCCAAAAATTTTCCTTTGCTTCGTTTTGGAGCCTCCCTCCTCAAATCATAGTAGCTCATCTCACACTAACCCAGGTATTTGTGCTTTCATTGAGATTTATATTTTTCATGTTGGATTGCATTTTCTTACTTGCTTTACTGTCTAACTCAAAAGTTGATCTCTTGACTTGATTTCAACCTCATTCTGGGCTTGCCTTTGTGAACTGCGCAATCCTTGAGGGAAACCAACCTTGCTCTAGAGAATCGCATAATCCAAGCCTACAATGAGCCTTCAGCTCTAAAATTGTGCAGATTCAGATGACATCTAGCCTTCAGCTGGGAAACTATGCAGAGCATGAGAGGAATCCCAAAGTCACTCAGCCTAGAAATTTAGTAGAAGTCTTTCTTCTTAGAAGTTACTTAGTGCATTAGACAGAGTGTTGCATAGTCCTTCCCATAACTGCACATTCTCTCTGGGAAATGCATGGCAACTTTTCCCAAAAAATCAAAAATAATCCCTAGGAAGTAGGGATTTATTATTATGTTTCTGAAGGTGGCACATCGTTACCTTTACAAGTTTTCACGAGATGTCACTTTTGTCCTTGATCTCAGGCATGCACGTCATGATTTCCAAATTTTCTCAATTCAATGTAATAGATGCCTCTAGAGCCCATTTCTATACTCAATCATTAAACTATTATGAAACCAACTCACAAAAAGATAGAAAAGATAGATGAATGCCTTAGAAATAAGCCTCTTCGAGGGGGCAACCTCCTTTACATTACACAAATGAACAATTCTTGGATGATACAAATGACAATACCTCCTTTCTATATATAGGAGTCTAAGGGGTCATAATATAATCGGAGCCGATATAACAATAATAATATAAGGCCACAATAATAAAAATAGTGGGCTTCTATGGGGCACAATAATAACAATATGGGGACTACATGGGCACAACAATATAATAAGGGGGTTGTACTAATAACAATAAGGGGTTGCACTAGTAGTATAGGGACCTGACATGCCCCTCTCCTTCAAAAAGTGTTGTCCTTAACGCTTGAGTAGTTCTTGATGCTTCTGTATAAAATTCTTGTCCTCCCATGTGGAATATTCAACAGGTAAGTTCTTCCACTTGATGAAATGCTCTGAAATTAATCGATTTCATAGTTGTTGGGTTCTTGTTTCTGTGACTGCTCTAGGTTCCAATATGATTTTTCCTTCCTTGTCAAGTTTTGGCAATATTGTTTGAACTGGGATCTTCTGCAACTTTTGAATGAGTGGCCACACTTCTTCATCCTTCTTCCATTCATCCCTTTCTTCATTTATCCAATTTGGATGGATAATATAAATAGCACAAAACAATGTTTCCACATCCTCATCCTTTCTTGAGAGTGCATCTGCAACAACATTTTGCTTCCCTTTTTTGTAGATGATTTCAAAGTCATAACCCAACATATTTGTGGCTCATTTTTTCTGTTCTTCTAAAGATAATATTTGTTCTAAAAAGTATTTCAAACTATCATGATCCACTTTTACCTTGAAGTGTCTTCCCATTAGGTAAGGTCACCTTCTTAAGTGCATGTCGTATTGCTAATGTTTCCTTCTCATAAATAGATTGCTTGAGATGTAGCCGTAAAAACACCCAATCGCCTACATCAAAACTTATTTCACTGCGTTGTTGATCTGCCTCTTGTTTCATTCAATTCTACACCAAAGTGGTGTTATCCTTTAAAATTTGGAGAACTTGTTTTTGATGCTCGATTTGATCTTTCAGTGCTTGAACCTTTTTCTTCTTGATATGTCCTTCTATCTTGAGAGTTTGAGGAGTGGTAATTTCTTCCAATGCATTAAAAGATATGGTTGGATTCATTTCTTGATGTTTGATGTGATCTTTCACTTCTTGAACATTTTTCTTCTTGATATGTCCTTCTATATTGATAGTTTGAGGAGTGGTAATTCCGGCCAATGCATTACAAGATATGGTCAGATTCATTTCTTCTTTCTCGATGTGATATTTCACTTCTTGAACCTTTTTATTCTTGATATGCCCTTCTATCTTAAGAGTTTTAGGAGTGGTAATTCTTTCCAATGCTTTACAATATATGGTCGGATTCATTTCTTCTTTCTTGATGTAATCTTTCACTTCTTAAACCTTTTCCAACTTGATATGTCCTTCTATATTAACAGTTTGAGGAGTGGTGATTCTTGCCAATGCTTTATAAGATACGGTCAGATTCATTTCTTTTTTATCTAGGGTTAGTTCTTGGTGTATATCCTCTTCTTTTGATGTTTCTTGATCCTTTACTTCCTCCTCTTCATAATCTATGTAAAATAATTTCTTCTCAACACACTTATGACCTTTAATTTATTTTCTATCACAATTGTAACAAAGCCCTTTTTCTCCTTTTTCTTCCAATTTTTGTGGTGTAAACCTTGTAGGTTGTGGAAGGCTAGGAGAGAAAAAACTTCCATAATTGTAGTAGTGAGTGGTGGAATTCCTTGTTTCCATAATTTTTCTTTCAATTTTTCTTGCCAACCTGAATGCCTTCTCCAATGAATCAGGTTCCCAAAGACAAACATCATGTTGAATGTTATCCTTTAAAGTCCCTATGAAGACATCAACCATTTTCTTCTCTGGAATGTCATTTACCCTGATATTCAATTCTTGGATGTCCTCAATGTGCTCTGCCATTGAACCCTTTTGTTTGAGATTTATCAATTGGCTAAAGAAGGTGTTTCTCTTTCTGTTCTCATAATGTGCTATCATTTCCTCCATGAAAATTGACCACGTGACAAGTGGTTTATGAGAACAAATCCCTTTATACCATAAAAATTGATTTGGTTCTAAATAATTAGATGTAATACATACCTTTTGTAATAGTGGTACACCATGTATATCAAAATATTTCTCCATCTATACTATCCAATTTACTGGATCCTTGCCATCAAAATTTCTCATCTCGCTTTTTCTTGATTTTAGGAGCTCGATCTTGAAACGACTGTAACTTTGTACTTTCGAATCTTTAAGTTTTGAAATAGCGGCCAGTAGTATACCATTGTGTCCTCTTTCCAATGCCACCAGTCTGATCAAAATTATATTCTCCAAGAAACAATTATGCACAATATCCCAAGATGACTTGATTATATACCTTCTTAGAAGAGAAAAAATGCCACGTGCCACTATTTTTAACATTCGGATCTAAAAAATATACATAGAAAACTATAGTTCGTCCTCTTTCTATAACTTCTTACAAAATTTCAATCTAATTCTCAGAGAGAAAGTTATGACAATTTTCCCAAGGTCACCCGTTTAAGATGTAATTCGGGAGTCTACAAAAACCCTAACTTCTTCAGATCATATATCCGCAAATATAGCGAGACAAGATCTAAAATTCAGACCCGAGGTTCCGATCACTCTCTTATCAAATGGGTTTTTTTGTTTGGTTCTGAAACTTTGTATCGCAAAAGTTATAGAGAAAATTCCACGATGGCTTGTTTCAGATGAAATGTTGGAGCTTGAAAAAACCATAACTTCCTCAGATCATATCTCCGAACATATGTGAGAAAAGATCTGAAATTTGGACCCGAGGTTTAGAAATTTCTTCTTTAAATGGGTTGTTTTTTTAGCTTCTGAAACATTGCAAAAAAATATATATAGTGAAAATGCAACGATGACCTATTTGGAGCAGCGAAACCCTAGAATCCAAAGCTCTGATACCAAATGTTATGAAAGCAACTCACAAAAGATAGAAAATATAGATGTATGCCTTAAAAATAAGCCTCTTCGAGAGGGAAACCTCCTTTACATTACAAAAATGAACAATTCTTGGATGATACAAATGACAAGACCTCCTTTCTATATATAGGAGTCTAAGGGTTCATAATATAATCAAAGTCGACATAGCAATAATAATATAAGGGCACAATAATAACAATAGTGGGCTTCTATGGGGCACAATAATAATAATGTGGGGACTACATTGGCACAAAAATATAATAATAGGGTTGTACTAATAACAATAAGGGGTTACACTAGTAGTATAGGGACCTAACACAAGCTCTAGCATGCCTGCGAAGATGAAGGAACCTTCGGAGCATTGTTGTAACTTTTCCAGGTGAGTTTTGATTTTATCGTATTTTGCCACCTTTTATGTTGATTTTTGTTTGTTTAGCTTATGAGAGTGTTTGTTGAGTGATTGCTGGTGTTGTAACTTTTTTTAGCTTATAGAAGTGTTGTTTCAATTTTTGTGTTTCATTTCCCAAGTGTCACATGCATTACCCTATTTTTGCATTAACGGTTGTCGTTGCGACGAATCTCTCCACATGCTTTGTTCAACTTCTGTTTGATTGACCCTTCCACTTGTTTTACTTGAATGCATCATCACTCAATCATATTTGCACTCAAAATCACATCATACTTCAAATCTGCTTGATTGCGCACTCCCCTTGACAAGACCTGGGCTCCCCTTGCCCGGATCTCACATTCACTTGCATGCACTATGGAATCTAGTAGTTTAAGGCCTTTTCCTTGGCTTCTGCAATTGCACAGAGGTTGTCTTGACCTGGCTCCAACTATGCACTTCGTAGTTCCAAGATCCAGCCTCCCAGCTTGGTTATTGAGACTATGCAATGCGCAGTCTCTCCCAGGCTCTGCCCCAGACTGAACTGTGCATTGCGCAGTTCCAGTCATCAATATTTCACACTGACTACTAGGATTGCATAGTGCACAATTCCCACAGTCATTAAGTAACCCCTGTTGGTCAAAATTGTGCAATCCCTCTCATTAGATGCCCTAATTATTGCATGATCATGTTCTGAAGTTAGATTTGTAAGAGATAATGTTTGCATGCCATGCATGTCCTTTTTGTACCATAGGTACCACATTCGTGAAACACTTGTCTCCAGCGGTGGTACCATGGCAGCAAAGAGAGTTACTTCAAGAGAGAACACTAGAAGCAGTATTGGGGAAGCAATTGAGCAAGTGCCAGTTAACTTGCCAGTATACAAAGACACTCAACTATCCATAGAAAAAGAGTTGACACTAACATGGAAGCATGTGGAGTAGAAGTAGTGGAAGGAAGCAATCTAGTACAAGATCATGGAAAGAGGAAATTGCTAACATAATACAGCGCGAAGAAAGCTACAGAGTCAAAGTGTATTCAATATTCATGCGGGAAGCTTTGGCAATGGAAGAAAAAGGAAGTAGAGGTGTTAATTTTAGGACAACAAAGGTATGTTATGATTAGAGCAATTTTACTTCAATTTATTTATTATCTAAATTAATTTAGTAATCACATCATCATAATAGTAAAATGAAGATAGAACATAAACAATAACAATAGAATACAATCCAAGACAAGAGGACACAAGATATGGCACCAGTCAGGGACAAACCCCAATGTGGGGAAATCCTTGATCAATTCTTCTTATAATTCTCCAAAAGTTCAACAGAGAGAGAGAGTACAATATACAATTTTCACTTTCCCAATCAAAGTGAAAGTTGATCAGTCAAACAATAGTAACAACAAGCCTTAACTAGAAAGTCAACGATGGTCAAGAGGGAATATTTCTTCCTCCAATTCAGCTTGGTAAAATCCAGTCAAATCGGCCTCCAACAACAAGTCAAATGAGCCAAAAGACACTATGAAAAAGTCCAATCAAACCTAGTCAACAAAATTTAACACAATAGCATGCCCTAGACGCTGGTCAAATAGAGGTCAAATTGTCTCAGATTTTGTGCCCAGAACTGCAGCCTGCCCAAACAAAAATCCTCCACCCAAAAACGCACTCAAAACAGGGCAAATGTTGGGCATGGAATCCCCCCACAGCATGTTTTGGGGCTTAAAGACCAAGTTGTAGTCAAAGGGTTTTGTAAGACTCCGCTATTGCGGAGCACGAAGTATAGGTTAAGTCATAGGGTTTTCCGCCCCAAAGTAATGTAATGTAATGTAAAGTCATGTCAGCCTACCCATGGTCTGCAGACCATGGGATTGTATAAATAGAGCGAGGCTCTAAGTTGTAAAGGGATCGAAGGAAGAAAAGGAAATAATACGAATGGTTCGAGCTTAGAGTAGGAGTCTAAGTGTCTTGGGTCATAGTAGTAGGAGGAGGCTCTGTAGCTAAGTGCGTAGAGGCCTAGTAGAGTTCACAACTGAGTGCGCAGACCCTTGCAGCTGAGTGCGTAGGGCGGTGTTGATTTTGTAATCTGGATTGAAGATTAATAAAGAGAAGTTGATTCCTATTTCTGTGTATTTGTTGTGCATTGCTTTCTTTCTGTTTATATTGTTTTATTTATCGCGCACACTGATATGATTGTTGAATATGCTACAATAATCATTAGTCTTGCATAAACAATTTAAGTAATCAGATAATAAAAGATTAAATAGAAAGGAACTTGGGTATTATACGGGTTGCACCTCGAATAGGGTTGCGCAGAAGTAGCACCGCAGGTTGCGAAAGGATAGCAAGTGTGCATAGCGACGGGTCAGACCGTGGACCTCTAGAAGCCCATCAGACATCCCCAGGGTGAGGAAACTTGGTTCTAGCACCCTCCCATACTACTTCGGGTGAGACCTCAATCCGCGCTCCACGTACTATTTCCGAAAGGGCCAGTAGTACCGAGATTTTCGTGGCTAAATCACCTCTGAACTTGGGTCAGGCCTATACAAGCCAACAAATGGTTTTGTTGTCAGGACTGAGATCTGCATAAAGGATGTCTGATTTCATCCCACTGGAATCCAACGCAGAAAGAAATTGAATAGTGGTTGGACAAGAAGATTCATGAGTTCGCGGCACAGAAAAACAGAAATTCATGAGTATCTAAGGAACAGTGGTTGGAGCTCTACTTGTATACGGAAATCCACGAAAATTTCTTTGCATCCTTTCCTTCTGAGTTGTATGAATGGATCATGAAGTTAGCAGATAGCCAGGGAAGGTATAGACTCGACAAACCAATAGTGTGAACTCTGGAATTAGTGCGCAGACTAGAAGAATCAAGAGATAAGATAGCATGTATTGTGGACCATTGGCTCGACCAAATAATAGGAGGATTATCGATGAATTTGTAGTCGACACAACTGTCAGCTAAAGTGAGGCAGAACGAAGTTTTCTCAAGGGACCACAAGGTAAGTATATTAAAACTTTGAACAATTGGATTAAGATACTATTGTGTGAAAAGCAGGTTATGCGAATAAATTAATGTTTGGGACTACGTGAAGTGGGAAGATCTACAAAAGTGGAAGTAGTGAGGAGTTAGAAAACAGTCCCTTAATTTCACCCTCGCGGGAAAGCGAGGAACAGCTCGAGAAAGTTACTCTGAGAAGCATGGTCAGTCTGATAAGGCAACGTATTCCACATTTACCACCTCCACCCACACCGCCACCCATCTCACCCTCCTCACCTCCATCTCCACCCACCCCACCTCCGCCACCACCACATTTTAGTATGGCGAGTGCGATCCAATTATCGGTATTCAGAGGAGTGGGAAATGAAGATTCATACCAATTCTGGTTCATGGTAAGAGCAGTATGGGAAGCACAGGGCGTCATGGATGATAATATTAAAAAGGCTATGCTGTTGAGCACGCTACAGGATCACACGTTAACGTTGTATATCAAGCATTCTAATGACCACCTGAATGTAGGAATCATAGAGATCTCGTCTTCGTTGAATAGGGAATTTAGTAGGCCAAAGTTAGAAACACAATCAATCATCGGATTTAAGGAGATTACGATGCTCCCAGGCGAGACCCCCTAGGATCTAGACCAAATGTTGAAGAGTACGATCCTCAAAGCCAATATGACATTAACGGATGCACAACATCACACATGGTTTGTGGCCTCACTCACGCCACACTTAAGGATGGCGTTGTCACATAAAAAACTTTCCACCCAGGGTAAAGCATTGGAAATGGTAATGAGATTACATGAGACCCATATACAAGACCCTGAGTTGGGAGTCCAACAAATCCACTTGAAACTCCAAAATCTATGTTTGGAAATGTAAAGTTTGAAACAAGATAGGACACCTCAGACGGAGGTGCGTGAGGAAGTATGGTGCATAAAATGCAAAGGCCAAGGGCACGACAAGGACCATTGTCCAGTGTTCGGGAACTACTTGGCAGGAGGAGGGCCAATGCTGTTAAGACTGGAGGCATAGGCAGGGCCAAGTGTGGCATCTTCCCTATGGTGCACAATCTGCCAGATAGGTGGAAAATACACTACGGACAATTGTCATCTGTTGCAGAAGTATACGCATATGTTCCAGCAATTGTTTTGTAATTTCTACAATTCGGTAGGCCATGATGAATGCACCTGCTGAAGCTACAAACTAATGATGGATCAGACTCCTGCATACTGGGTGTAGACCAAAAATCGAGCCCTTGACCCAAATGCAGGGATGGCGTGCTATGGATTTTAGGGGCGCGGTCGGGGTCGAGGCGGAATGGGACCAGGAAGGGGTCGCGGACAACTGATTTGTTACAATTGCAAAGGGCCAGGGAACTATGCCCGTGATTGTACAAACCAGACAAGAATATCATGTTGGTATTGTACACAGTTTGATCATGAGGCAGAAGATTGCCCTTAATTGATAGTGAGGATATGTGAAAAGGGGGTACTCCAGGCCCCTCCAACCCATAATTTACAAATGATGAGGTCTGAGCCGCGCAAAGAAAACCCAAATGTAAACATGATGCTCAAGAGCGGTATGACCACGGGAGATAATAAATGGAAGCAGCCAGATGAAAGTGCATGGGTTCGCAAGGCTCCTACAAAGGAACTCGAATTTGATTTAGAACACGTGAAGGAGACATTCATGGAAGCTAAGAAGAGCTTCACAGAGGCCTCTACTTCAAGTGGTAAGGATTAATTAGAACCAGGAATGGATCCTTTAATGCTCACTACCTTTTTGGATACATTCATGAAACTGCTGCACGATAGCAAGGCGGTCAAAGGACTACAAGAACTTATCACTAGGTGTGCAGGGTCAGGAGAACCGTGTGTGGTCCAGAAACTTGGAAAGCATGCATTGCGCACAGGAAGGGAAATGAGGTTGACTACACAAATAGGTGAATACGAAATGGATCAGGTAATCCTAGATCTCGGTTCGGACACAAATGTACTACCAAAGCAAACATGGGAATGCATGGGAAGACACGTGTTATAATGGTCCCCTATTTAGTTACGAATGGCAAACCAACAGAATATTTTTCTCATGGGAAGATTGCAAGGGTGGCAGTCGATATTGAAGGTGTGAATGCGTAGGCAGATTTTGATGATAGATATTGTCAATGACAACAATCCCTATCCAACACTACTAGGAATAGACTAGGCCATTGATATGAACAGAGTCATAAATATGAAGAAGCGCAAAATGATCTTTGAGAAAAAGTCACTACGCGTGCTAGTACCGCTAGATCCAGTCGAAGGAGCGCGATACATTGAACCGGTGCATGACGATGATAGTGATGATGATCTCGATTGTATTTACAAGATAACTGCGCGAGAAGAAGATTGGGTGAATCCGATTGTAGATGGAAGGATTTCATGGGAGTGAAAAAGCTCCTTAACTTCAAGTTCAGATGAAGAGATACAACGATGGCAGAATCGGCTTCACGAAGTAAGAACACTTAATTGAAACATGATGATTAGATCATTGCATTGCGTGACAATAGAGGCAAGGGAGCTGCCGACATATGATGGATTAACAACAGTGGATAAATTTTTGAGCAAATTTGAAAGTGCAGTACCAGAACAACAACTGTTCAATGCACTAAAGTGGGAAATACGTGCAACACCCGCACGATGGTGGGGTATGCATCAAGGAACTTTTGAGGACTGGTGCGGATGCAGAAGGATGATGCGCCTACGTTTTGGAAAACCCCAGCTCTAAAAAAAAGCCAATCAGCAGGGGCAGAACAACTTGCACGCCCACCTTTCCCGATGGGTACAGACATATGTTGTACAGTCCGCACAAGTGCACACCACCCCCAGACTAGAGAATTGTAACAAACCATAGTAGCAGGAAAGGTGACACGCGCTATCAATTCTCCATGACGAGGCATTCGATAGGGTGCGTGGAGTACTGAACAAGGTTCACCAGGTGAGATGAATTGATTGGGACCTGCCAGTACCTGTGGTTCAATGGGTCTATAGGACCATGTGCAAAACCCTGAACATGAAGATTATTCCAAAGTTGTGGAACAGAGTAAAAACTGTAATTTTTGAAGAGAATACAAAAAAGGGTCCGCGCATAATCACTCCCATAGTTGTGACAGTGCGTGATGGCCAGGAGGAAGAAATCACACATCTACGCAAGGATGAACATTTGAGGATTCAGGAAGCCATATGGCGAGGGAACCTTAGACTTTACGAACTCGAACAAGACTGGGTATGATTGAGGAAGAAAAGCATTTGAATGGATGCTGAAATCAAAAGGCTGGAAAACGAGATCACGCAAGCATGTCTCATCGATAAACCAAGGATGACAAAAAAAGATACGGATGACCATACCACTGCATTAGAATATTGTCGCTGAGAGTTTATGACTCTGCTACCATGGCTACGACCACACCTCACCAAATGCAGTAACCAGGGAAGCGCACTGCATACAGTAGAACGCACGGCGCCAGCGGTCACGCAGACAATTGAGGAGTTTCCGTAGACTATGCTGGAAGGTAAATTGAAGTCTCACACAGGTGGTATGACCACCTGACTATCCGTAGGGAGGATAGTCTTAGCACTCTAGACAGTTGAAAGAGAGCGCGAGACTCTAAAAGAGTCTATTTAGGGGCTGTGCGATGAGGGAGGTGCATGTAGAATTAGCAGGACACAAGGTTTGCACCCGTGAACGAGGGGCTGCGCTGTCATACGGGTAGGCTGGGAAGTAACCGTTGGTGTCACTGTTCATGATGAGATGTCCAATTTAAGGAAAAAGGGAGTGGGCAACAGGCATTTAAGACACGAATTAAGGGCTAGATTTGGGGCAATCTGCCGCCAAGAAAGCATTGATGGCCCAAAATTGGGGGGAACAGTTGGATTTGAATTCAAAAGGTGCTATAAAACTCCAAGGGCTAACCACAAGACAACACTTGTTCATTTGAGATTTGAGCAGTTCATTAGAGCACAGAGTGTTGAGCACCGAGCAAGATTTGAGCCCCAAAGTTCACGAACAACCACAGACAGCTCAAGCAAGATGACAACTACCAGGAGAGGTTTGGGCTCTGCAGAAGGAACCACCGATGAGGTCGCGTAGAACCCCATGGTGCATGATGTTCCCGGAGACACTGGGGTTGTGCCAGAAATCCCGAAATCACCTTGGACATCGAGGCCCAAGAAAGATAAGCAGGCGGCGGGACCAGTTCACATGTCCCCAAGAAATCTGCGGTTCGGTAAACTTTCAATGGAAGAAAAGGGCAAGGTTGTCACCATTGAGATAGATGATGAGGAGGAGGACCTACAGGCTCTCATCGATGAGATAAAGGCAGCAAAAGACATGGAAGAGAACATCCAACCGGTGCACACTGCAGCAAAATTACCTGAGTACGTTCCTCCGTGAAAAGGGAAAGCCAAGATACCCAAGGGCTTGGATGCCACTAAAAGCACACTCCAGACCCTGCTCCTCCCCAATGGAATTGTGTTTGAGGGCTCACACTTGGGTCGCGTACCCACAATGAAGTTTGAAGATTGGGACCTCGTGGATAGAGAGAAGTTTCCACACTTGGAGATCGAGAACCTCATGAAGCAATGTACGGAGGGGTCAGTCACAACACTAGAGCTTCGAAAATGGCTGCGCGGTGTGGAGAAGGCCACATTACTTCATCTGTTATGGATTCCACACTTTCACTGCACACCTATCACTATTTTCATCATCAAGCAACTGCTTTTCCTGGTGCAATATGGGTACTTATGGCTAGAAGAGCCTATTCCCATCATGATGGATCTCATCCATAGGATTTCCCGGCTCCCCTGTAAGGGAAAGGACCCCGCGGAATAGCAGGAAAAAGTGGAGATTTGGCACTCGCAGAGGCCATGAAGAAAAAATACAAACTAGAAAAGAAAAAGAGGGGTTAAGCAATCAGCAGCATTAAAGATAAAGCGGTGCGCGTAGCCACCCAGCTCCTGGCCAGGAAGGTAATGAGAAAATGTCGTGGTGATGAGGTATTAGTGCTGGTAGTTGCATTGGCAAAACAATACGCGAAGGGGGTCCAATTCAATTGGGTCGAGCTCCTCTGCGAGGAGTTCCTGACTAACTGAAAGGAAGCCCAGGAGCATGGCAAGACCTTCCACTACATGTGGTTGCTCTTGTCTATTTTACTGATAATAGGGGAACTACCCGAGGACAATCAGTTCCCTAGTATTGAAAAGGACTTACCAGAGGCTGCAAAGTACGCGTCGCTCTGGGCCACCAAGGACACCAAGTGGATTTGTGAAACCAAGATCTTCTAGTTGCTTATGGAGGCAAGCATCCGAATGTGGATCAATAGACGACCGCACCTATCCCTGACAGTGTACAATAGTCTGCGGATCTTTCCAGACTTCAAGGCAGGCATGCATAATGTGTACATCAAGGTGCATAAGGACCCGATGCAACAATGGACCAAGCTCCCCTTCATCGCTATCGATGATGCAATCTTTTGAATGCTAGAATCATGGCCCCGGAGTGGCGCGCCCCAGATCTGGCAGAGATTAATAGAATAACAACACAGAAGCAGAAGGATGTAACTAAGTTGCATGTCATGAAGTTGGCCCAACAAAGGTGCAATGAACAAGCGGCTGTAGAGGTAAGGGTTGTCTGTGAGGCAGTAAGGGTAGCCATAGAGCAGGCAAAGGCCGCCGGAGCAGCAGCAGCAGCGCAGGCAACAGGGGCCACCACAACACAGGACACGGAGGGCCAGAGCTTGTCTACAGAACAGAGAGCATAGGACACGGAAGAAGGCGCGAACCTGGGCGCAACATCCACTCAGCTGAAAAGGCTGCACCTCACGGAGAGATCGGGTCCACGAAAAAAGGTCAAGGCATCCAAACTGGCCATCGAACCGATCACACTAATAGAAGGTGACCTCTACGACATTGGTGACATGGTTCGCGAGGTCACCAAGGAAGTGCTCCAGGAAGCCATGTCGGAGCAGCAGATTGTGTTGGGGGCCCTAAGGGCGCAACTACAGGAACTACAAGTGCAGCCCCCACAGGAAGGAATCATAGCCACCTACAGCGTAGCAAGTACATCAGTAGCAGAGCAGCTGCTACACGCAAAGATGGCCAATACCATAGTGCTACCAGAAGGAGCACTAACAAAAGAGAAAGAGGACAACAAAGCCGCAGTGGGTAGGATCAAGGGACTTGGCCTAGATTTGGCTGCCCTTGTGTGAGACACACTGTACCACCTACAGGATGGCATAATAGCAGAGCTCCACGCCAGGGAAGGCCGAGCGATTCAGGTGATGAGTAAGCAGAAGATCAACATTGATTAGCGCAACCTACAGCAAGATGAACTAGTGTCACAGAACTAGCAGATTGTGAATATAGTGGATGAAGCATATCGGCGAGTCCTAGAGTTGTCCATCGCTGCAGACCTACCAACAAGATGCGGATCCACTATCTGGAAAGTACAGTCTGCAGTGCGCGTGAGGAAACAACACGAGTTCAGTTGGAGCTGAACCTCTAGATTGTTGAGCTACGGATGAAGGCGCAGCCTTCCAATCCTCCAGAAGTGAGAGAGCAGTGCGTTAGCGTGATTAAAACAGGACTGGAAGAAATTGGATGGGCAGTGCAGGACTATATTGGTATGTTGGACCATGTTTTTGATGTCCTCACATCCTTGCAGGAGGACCCCAACATACAGCACTTGGAACAGAGGCAGACAAACTGCAGGTATAGTATGATAATGTTAGGGGAACTGTGCAGATAGTCGTCCTCACCCAATGACTGGCAAAGATGCAGCAGGCAAGGGCGCTGAAAGAGTAAGTGGATGCTACCAGACATAAAGAGGCACTTCTCAAGGCGCATGTCCAGCCTTGGATTGATGTGGCCTTCACCATTATGGCTGACATTGAGGGCAAGCTTGCACAGATGTAGTAACTATATGCACTAAGGTAGGTAGTAGATCCTCATAAATAAGCATCGGAGGAGCACACGCAGCAGGTCCAACAAACTGCAGAACAATGCGTCGCGGACCTCCGAGCAGTACAGGACCAGTTGGAGGGGCTCCATACCAAGGTCACCACACTAGTAGAGTGACTCGAGATGAGTCACGATGATTGTGTTGGGGGCCTTTGGGCATAAAATCCCCCCACAACATGTTTTGGGGCTCAAAGCCCAAGTTTTAATCAAAGGTTTTTGTAAGACTCCACGATTTGCGGGCGCGGAGTGCGAAGTATAGGTTAAGTCATAGGGTTTTCCACCCTAAAGTAATGTAATGTAATGTAAAGTCATGTCGACCTACCCATGGTTTGCAAAACATGGGATTATATAAATAGAGCGAGGCTCTAAGTTGTAAAGGGAGCGAAGGAAGAAAAGGAAATAATACGAATGGTTCGAGCTTAGAGTAGGAATCTAAGTGTCTTGGGACATAGTAGGAGGAGGAGGCTCTACAACTGAGTGCGCAGAGGCCTAGTAGAGTCCGCAGCTGAGTGCGTAGGGCAGTGTTGAGTTTGTAATTTGGATTGAAGATTAGTAAAGAGAAGTTGATTCCTATTTATGTGTATCTGTTGTGCATTGATTTCTTTACGTGTAAACTTTTTTATTTATCACGTGCACTGATATGATTGTTGAATATGCTATAATAATCATTAGTCTTGCATAAAAAAGTTAAGTAATCGAATAATAACTGATTAAATAGCAAGGAACTTGGGTATTATACGTGTTGCACCCCGGTGCGCGGAAGCATCACCGTGGGTTGCAAAAGGATAGCAAGTGCGCGTAGCGATGGGTCAAACTGCGGACCTCCAAAAACCCATCAGACATCCCCAAGGTGCGGAAACCTGGTTCTATCACCCTCCCATACTACTTCGAGTGAGACCTCAGTCCACGCTCCGTGGACTGTTACCGAAAGTTCCAGTAGTACTGGGATTTGCTTGGATAAATCACCTCTGAACCTGGGTTAGGCCTATACAAGCCAACATCAACGTTGGTCAACACAAGTCAAATTGGCCTCCTACAATTTCGGTAAACACTGGTCAATGGATGGAACAAAAAACCCTTTCGTTTCTTCGCACGTGTGGAGAGTTTCCTCTGAAATTCGTACCCAATCAATGAAGGATAGATAAGATTGTGAGTGAGTGAAGTGTCCAAATGGGGAGGAGTCACCTTATATTTATATGCAAACGTTGAGGATGAATAGATGTGATTGTTGGGCTTTTGAGCCTACTTAAGTTTTCTATTTGACCTTGACAATTTGTCCATAATCAAAATAAATTCATAATTACATTTGTACATGTCATAATGGGATTATCTTTAGATCATTCCCACACCTCTCAGAGAGAGGAATCCAATTAAAATATGAGATGCCTCATATGAGCTGTGCAATGTGAATTTTGTCACTAGTTTCCAAAACTAACAAGAGGACATCAACAATAAAATGGAGGAAGAGAAAAAGAAGAGATTGTAGCTAGGAGAACTGAAGTTGCAAGAGACGAAGAAGAAGCTGAAGGAGGAACAAGAGTTGAGAAGAAGAGAAAAAAAATAAAAGAAAAAATAGGAGGAAGAAGAAATGAAAGGCACAATGACAGAGCAAACAACACCCATACAGGTTGAGGAGTCAGAACAACCAACAGCTGAGGTAGACAGTGAATAGATGCAGGATTGAGAAATGGCTCAGTAGAGTGAGCAATTGATTTAGTGGATGGACATGGAGTTAGAGTAGAAGCCACGAAATGAGGACACTGACCTCATGCTGAGAGCACCCGAGGCCACCTATCAGTCTCCACCACCTCCCGTGTCAGAACCTCTCGTGAGAAAACAAGGATATTTTTTATTCCTTGATCATGATCCAGTCATGGATGTGTACAATCTCTCATTTGACGAGTTGTAGAAGAATATTGTACAAGTGAAAAGGAAGCACTTTCCGGATGATCACGTATCATCTGCATTCATGAAGGAAAGGGTGATAGTTCTACACACTAGGAAGCATCCAACCACCCTTACCAAAGCCACCTTGGCCTATGTTGGAGCAACAAGCTCCAATTTCAAGTACTTGTTGGCCGAGAATGAATAACGGAAAAAGAACTTACTAAAAACTAGGCAAGAGGCAGAAGAATCTCAATAGAAGAGCGCAGTTTCTGCAATGGCAGAGATGAGGAAAGTGATACTCACTATAGTGTCAATACTTGAGACCACCATGCAGAAACTCAATGATGAATTTGTCGCCGTGCACCAAGCAGTTGTTTGTGTGCATGGATTGCAGTAGTGGAGCAAGGAGTTTGTTCAAACTCTTAGGAACATAAATGTTGCCATTGCCCATGTGCAAGAGTGGAGAATGTGGTACAAAGGGGCCCCGCTTCACTTGCAAAAGATGATGAAGCCGTAGACAGAGCTAGAAAAAGCAAAGGTCTAGATGTTGATCTAGAACTATGAGTATCTTACCCCGTTTGTTAGCAGCATCTCAGCCTCATATGCACGGTTGCACAAGAGTTTGGATGTCATGGTGAAGATGCATAGGATTTCATCAATCGGTTCCCTCACTGAAGCTAAGAACAAGAACCAAGTCTGGCTAAATATTGATAGGTACATGGAGAATCTAAGGCAAGAGGCCACCAGGAATGACTTGGAACTAAACGCACACAACATGCAAAAGTACATCGGTGGTCCTATCAAAGTCAACATCATGTTGCTCATGCTTTAGAATAAATTAGATACAGGTTTCGAGACCATACACCTAGATGCCATGGAGGCAAGAGCCTCCCTTCAGGAAGACAACATCAGGAAGTTTGGGAACACCATCATGCAGTACCAAGTTTGCCATGTAATCGAAAAGCACCAAGTGTAGGTTTTTGAGATGGTCTTTCCCCAAACTTTGTAGTCATAGTGTTTTGTCCATTTAGGTTGTCTATAGCCTAATTTGTTTTACATTAGTACATGTGGAAAATGTATATTATTTGTAAATATGTTGAAAGTGAAAATCCAAGTGCCATTCGTAGAATGTGGATAGTCACTCTGTAAGGTAATAAGTTATTTGTAAAGGAAGTTGAAGATTCATGAGGGAAGTCAAAGAGTCACAAAGGGGAATGTCAAGGGTCACCCCACCCTTTCTTATAAATAGAACCTCATAACTCATAGAAGGGGATTTTTGGGAGCCAAGCTTTTGGCTAGGCATTTCTTAGAGTAGCCTTGGAGTATTTTGATGAGCCTTGGCTTCTCCACAACGTAGAGAGTGTATAATTCTTTGGAGGAGCAGGCAGTGTTGACTATAATGTTCCACTATTGGGGCTAATGGATATCAATGGTGTATATATGGATGTAACTTTCACTTAATAATATAGCTAAGCCAACACGTTTTCATGCATATGTTGTTATTATAGTTTGATTATTCTGGTTGCTTTAGCAATGTATGTTGTTTAACTTACGCTTTTGTGTATGAACTATTTTGTATGAAATTTTATGAACCTTGTTGAAAGCATGTTGTTGGATTATCCCATCACTTTGGTTTGTGGACTATTCTGCTTCTAGCTTGTTATGTCGTTCCACTCGTATGTTCCTTTCAGGCTGCGTACTATTATAGGCTTCTAAGGGGCACACTTCCTTTCCCCTCTGTGTGTTAAAACCGCCATGCATATCACTTGACTCATTGCAAGGTCACACACTTGCTTCCAACCAAATCTATCATGCTTACCTCTATGTGTTACCATGGTCAAGGAACTACATTACCACCCATTGATGGGACTCCTACTCCAAATGGTCTAAGGTCTAGTTGGGACTTCTTACCAGGGAGATCCCCTTGACATGTTGGCAGGTCCAACACCATCAACAATCCTATATTTGTAGGATCACACATTGATCTACAAATTTATTAGAATATGGATAATGGAAAAGGACTTGATCTATTGGATTAAGCACAAGAAGCAACCAAAATAATGTATTGAGCTTCAGCTGGGAGCCAAGGGTTTATTCACAATACTTTTTATAAATCTATAAGATTGCATGAGAGTCTTTGAAAATGGGCCTTAATTTCTTAATAATGTGGTTCTCCTCATCCACTTTTGGACCCTCGAATATAATATTGACAAGGACAAATTTATAAAATCCCTAGTATCGATTCAACTTTATGCACATCCAATTGAATATTGGTAAGAAGATACCCTAGAAGTTATTGGAAACACAATTAGTTCTTTTGTAAATATATCATAGGTTAGAAAAACTAGGCAATATATAACTTATGTTAAAACTTGCGTGTACATGGATATATCTTAATTGTTATCGAAATTGATTAAAGTCTCCTTCCAAAATGAGGACATAGTGTAATTTATTGATTATGAGAAGGTCCCCTTTGGATTTCATAAATAGCATGAATATGGCCATTTATTTAAGAACCACCCTCTTGTAAACCCTCTCCCTTATCCAAAAGCTATGTAGTCCACAAGGATTGATCAAGAAGGATTGCAATGGCCAAAAAATCGTAGAAGCAACAAATAACCCTAAAATTCCAACCCTAAGGATCCCCTTCAATCTGGATCCAAGGGCTCTGGCGATTTGAACCTGCTTCCAGCGCGCCTGCTCCCGCCCCCCAGGCCCTGCCTGGCTGGGCCTCTGCTCTCCTCGATCCCCTCTCGTCTTTGTCTGTTCCGCTGGTCCCTGTCGTTGGGGCCCAACCTTTGCTCCTTCCCTACGCTGATCTTCTCCCGCAGCCCCCTGCGGGCCTCTCTCTTGAATGGCCGGGCTCGCTCCCCCCCCTCCAGACTCTGAGAATCATGAGGAGATATTCGCCTCCCTATTTTCTGAACCAGCAGATGCCAGACCCCTTCCCTCTGTGACCAAGTTCATCAAAAAAATAGATGAAATCCCAGAGGTTAATCTTCCTCCTTCCCTTCCAAGGAAATTTGCAATAACTCTCGCGGAAAGAGGTCTTGTAGGCCAGTTCACCGGCCTCTGGCCCTCTCCGAGATCAGTTCAAAAATGGGTAGAGCGCAACTGGAGCGCGATGATACAAGGGAAGATTTCCATCAGATTCTGCGGATGTGGATATTACACATTTCTCTTTGAATCGAAAGAAGACAAGAACCTCATCTTCAGAAATGGCCCCTATTTCATGGATTCAAGAGGCCTTTACTTGAATAGATGGACTCCGGACTTTGATCCGGAAATGGACATTCCAAATGCAGTTCCAGTATGGGTACGGCTCCCTCACTTGCCACTTCATTGCTGGGGAGATGAATCAGTAAAGGAAATAGGAAATGCAGTAGGTAAATACATTGATAGATCTGAGCCAAGGGAGAACATGCATGCGTGCGCGAGGATCTGCGTGGAAGTAGATCTAGGGAAAGGTCTGTCGGAAGCTATCAAGATCAAGGTGGACCAATGGACGCATATCCAGCAGTTGGACTACGAGCAGCTTCCCTTCAAATGCAAGGTATGCCACGAGTATGGTCATTTTGAAAATAGATGTAGTAAGTCAAAAATGAATGAATCTGTTGATAATGAGGAAAATCCTGAGGGCACATGGGAACCAGTAAAAAGGAAAAAGCCTTCCCCTACCCAAGGACCCAACTCCAAAACCCCTTCGGAATCCCTTCCCCCCCCCTCCTCCTCCCCCCTCCAGCTCAGCTTTCCCTTCATCCTCCAACCCCTTCGAATCCTTGTCCGTCGAAGAACCTTCTTCCCCTCCCTCTTCCCCCCGTGCAGCTCCCTCTTCCCCCCGCACGATCCCTCCCCCTTCCCCCCCTCCTACCATTGAGAGAATCCCTACTAGAAACAAATCGAAAGAATCTAGTCAATCCACAGACCCTCCGAGAAAACCTGGCCGAAATTCAAATAAAGAGCTCAGATATGAAACAGCGGCAAAAGAGATGGCAACGGGAGCGCAGCAACCAATGGACTCATACTTAGGAAAGCTAAAAGGGAGTGGAGAAAAAGTAAAGGAGAAGAGTGGACCTCACCCAAAAAATGGTAAATAATGATCTTGGTCTCTTGGAATTGTAGGGGGATGGGCTCTCCCTTAAAACTAAAAGCAATCAGGGATTTATTAAAACAGGAGCAGCCAGACCTTCTCCTCATCCAGGAGACCAAAATTACTGAACAGGACTTTCAAAAACAACTCCAAAACTCCAAAAACTTCACAGGTGTATCAATAGGCTCAGAAGGCACTTCAGGAGGAATAGGAACAATATGGAATAAGAATAAATGGGAAATCATCAATTCTCAATTCTGCAACTGGTGGGTCAGAATAGACCTGAAAAACAAAGGAACTCGAGAAATCTACTATATCTATAATATATATGCCCCAAACCATTATAGGGACAAAGGCCGCTGCTGGGACACCATTGCCTCAGATCTCCAATCCGTGCAAAACAGGAATATAATTCTGGGAGGAGACATGAATGTAATAAGAAACGTGGATGAGAAGTTAGGAGGAAACTACCTTGCAGATCCCTCAAGAGACGTTCTAGAAACCATAATACAGTCTCACAATCTGATTGACATTCCTCTATCCAATGGGAAATACACATGGAGTAATAAAAGATCTGGCTATCACAACATTAAAGAGAGATTGGATAGATTTTTGCTACAGGAAGGAATTGCAGCAAGTTTTCAGTCCATTAAGAGCCAATTAATTCATGCTTCGGCCTCAGATCACAAGCCTGTGATTCTAAATCTGGACAAAGGCAGAAACTTGGGGCCACTCCCCTTCAAACATAATAAAACTTGGGATCTTCAAGAAGAATTTCGCACCCTCATTCAAAACTAGTGGGCCAAGGAGGTAAACAGATCACCCTACTATATCTGGGAAATGAAATTAAAATACCTAAGAGCAGTAATCAAACAGTGGGCAAAGGAAGCAGCGATCTTGGAAAATAAAAAAAAATCAGATCTACTCACGAAGATGGAGCAGTGGAACAAAGATAAAGAGAACATACAATATACAAGTGAAGACTTAGAGCAGGAAAAAGAAATGTATAGGGAACTCTATCGACAAAATAGAGTAGAGGAAGAGGATCAAAGACAGAAATCCCGGTGCCTTTGGCTGAAAGCCAGAGACAAAAGTACATCCTTTTTCCACAACAATATCAAACTCAGGTGAGCTAGAAACCAGATAGATAAAATAGGGGCTGAGGGAAAAGAGATCATCAACCAAGAAGAAATTAAAGAAGCAGCATTTAATCACTTTAAATCCCTTCTTTCCGCTGCTCCTCAGCAAACGGACAGCTCTGAATTCCTTAGTGCAGTAGAGAGCAAAATATCAGATACTCAAAACAAAGAGTTGGACCAGGACATTACAGAAGAGGAAATTCGAGCAGCAATCTTTAGTATGCAGCAGGATAAGGCCCGGGTCTGGATGGGTTCACGGTTGCCTTCTATTGAAATCATTGGGAAACAATCAAAAAAGACTTGGTGCGGATGGTAAAGAATGTTTTCAAAAACCATAAGATGGGAGATAATACCAAGTCTTCCCACATAGCCCTGATCCCTAAGGAAGCGAATCCTCTCTCGTTTGACAGGTTCCGCCCCATATCCTTATGTAATGTTTCTTACAAGATTGTAACAAAAATTCTAGCCAATAGGCTAAAAAAACTCCTTCCTCTCTTAATATCTGAAAACCAGGGAGGCTTCGTTCCGAGCAGGCAAATAACCGACAATGTCATATTGATCCAAGAAGCTATCCACAACAGCCTAAACAGAGGAGAACGAGGGATGATAATCAAACTCGACATGGCAAATGCATTTGATAGAGTTGACCACTCCTTTCTAACAACAACACTCAAAAAATTCGGGATTTCAAATAACTTCATAAGCATTATCAATGGGTGCATCTCCAACCCTTGGACCGCTCCCCTGATTAATGGTCGCCCTAGCAAATACTTTAGAAGCTCCAGGGGGCTGAGACAAGGCTGTCCTCTCTCCCCATTCTTATACATCATAATGGCTGAGACTTTGAGTATTCATCTAGAACATCTTCGCAGACAAAAAGAGATCACTGGAATCATTATAGAAAGAGGGATCAAAGAGATAAACCATTCGCTCTTCGCGGATGAAACACTTCTCATTGGGGGAGCTTCTAGCTTAATGGAAAAACGATTCAAGAAAGTGTTGGATGCCTTTCTAGCAGTCTCAAGAGGGAAGTTGAACAATAGAAAATGCAAGATATATACTTGGAATGTCCCCCTTCAAATACAACAAAGAATATCTTTGATACTGGATATTCCAGTGCAAAGGAACTGGAGCTTCTTTTCCTATTTAGGTCTGCCTCTTGCTAAAGAAATAGTCAAGGCTGAGATTTGGGTCAAACACATAGAAAAGATGAGAGGCCTCCTTCAGAGTTGGGGAGTGTCTTGGCTCAATTTGGCAGGCAGAACGATCCTTATTAAGGCCATTCTCTCAGCCCTTCCTATTTATCAATATGCGGTCATCATGGCCCCGGCCAGTACTCATAAACATATGGAACTCATCTTGCGAAGTTTTCTATGGCAGGGAGGAAAACAGGAGTCCAAGAAATTTAGCCTTGTCAAATGGGATCAGGTAACCCTACCATATGAAAAGGGAGGCCTATCCATTAAAATCCCAAGCCTCTCCAATCGGGCTTTGGGTTTTAAATTGATCTGGAGAATTCTTTCTGGCAAAGGATCATGGTGGGTGGAGGTCATAAAAAGGAAATATCTCAGAGGCTCGAACTCTAATATTCTTACTGAATCAATAGTTGACAAATCCTGCACCCCGGTATGGAAACTCATTAAAAAAGTGCTTCCCCAATTCCGAGAAAACACATCCAAACTCCCTGGAAATGGTAAGGACACCAATATTTGGTCAGATAGAATTATGGGCTCTGAGCCGAGAAACCTTCTCCAAGCTTTCCGACCTCTACAGATATGGATGGAAGAAAGAAATCTAACCACCTTGTTCGATATATCAATATGGAACCAAAACAAATGGCAGGACTGGAAGGATCTCCAAACCCCCATTGACCTCAGAGATCTTTGGTCCAATCTCAAGTCCTCTCTCTCTGGTTCCGCGCCTATCAATATTGGGATTGAAGACAGGTATATTTGGGACTCCAGTGGAGGGAAATTCACGGTAAAAGAGGGATACAAAACATTGCAGGCCACAACTCATTCAGCAAATTGGAACCTCTTCACAACTGTCTGGAAATCAGAGTGTCTTCCAAAGATTAAACATTTCAATTGGACCCTCCTGAAAGGCAAGATCCTTACTGCTGAGAATCTAAGGAAAAGAGGAATCTTGGGACCATCAATGTGCTGCTTCTGTCGTGCAGAGGAGGAAAACATTCAACACATTTTCTTACTCTGTCCCTTTGCTCAGAGCTGCTGGAAGCAGGTGACAAGCCCCATGGAAATTAGCGAAAGTTTTGATCAGATCTCCTCTCTTCAGAAAAATTGGGGGAAATGCTATCCCTTTCCCAGGAAAGGCAAACACAACATCAGTAGAATGTGGAAATGTATTCCAACCACTCTATGCTGGCATCTTTGGCTAGCCAGGAACAACTATGTCTTCAATAACAAAAAGCCCAACATGGCCAGTATCCTTGCTAAAACAACTGCCACCATCTCTGAAACAATAAGCACAAACTTCATAGCCCTTCCAGATCAATCAAGCTGGCATCAAGAAGAGATGGATTGGTACAATAAATTCAGCCTCAGTCACACCAAAAATCAATATTTCCAAGCAAAAGCACACAAGAAAAGGATGCACTGGAAACTCAGAGGATCCAAGGAAGAGGTTAACCAGTGGATTCTAGAACAGAAGCGCCCTACACTCCATTTTGATGGCGCCTCCAAGAATAACCCAGGGAAAGCTGGAGCAGGGGGCATCATAAAAAACCATAATGGGAAAACTATCCTAAGCTATGAATGGGGTCTGGGGAAAGTCTCCAACAACGTGGCTGAAGCGTACAGCCTCCTTCTCGGCACCTCAATTCTGAATAGATTGGGAATTAGAAATGCAATCATTCTGGGGGACTCGGCCATTGTTATCGCAGCCTTGGTTTCAGGATCAGAGTTTAATAAAGCAGCCCTAAACAATATAAAGCTTAGGATACAGGACAATCTCAGGAATATGGGAGAACCAATGTTCAAGCATGTCTTAAGAGAAAACAACACTGAAGCGGATTTTTTCGCCTCCAAGGCCGTCAGCAGACAGAGTGGAAAGATCAGAGAAAATGAGCGCATATATGTCAAAGCAATCCCATAGCAGTATAAGCTGTCAGACAACCCCTCTGAACAGCATCATCAGTATACTTCTGAAATCAAGTCATATCAGCTGTCATACTCCTCTTGACTTTCTCTCCCGCAATCTCGACAAGCCAATCCCAACCCGCCCCATCGAGAACTGTGTAACATCTCCCTTCCATCATACATCCTGGCTTGCTCCAAAGACCCGATCACACCATGTTTCATGTGATCCCTTCTCTCGGAATCCTGGCAAATGTCCCCCCTCAATCCTTATCGACTGCACCAAGGATTTCACGAATGATTCGGAGTCTGCCCAAATCCATGAAAATATTTTGCACCTCCAGCATGCCCAGCCTTCCTTGATGTTATATACTCCCCCTCCTCCCCTCGCCCACCTCAGAACTCTTTCGCCCTCTCAGAAGCAGAGCAGAGAAGCAGTGCCCGGCTCCCTGCCCTCAGAAGCCCTCAACAACAGAAGCAGTAAGCAGCCTTGCTCTCCCAAGCATCCTTCGTCACACATTTGGATCCAGAAGCTCTGCAACAAGCGAGGCAGCTCCCAAAGCAACATTGAAGTGTGCTTTCCTTCTAAAGCATACAGGTATAACTTGTGTTATTTACAGGCTCATTTATCACTGATTCTCCTCTCCTTTAAGGTTGTCTTCCTAGCCATGGCAGAGACTTCAGAAAACAGAATGCAGAACGAGACTCAGGAAGGCTGAGATCATCCAGAGAACCTGCTGGATCGTGTGCTTGGCAACAATACTTTCACACTCTGCAAACAGCATTGTTTCATGATCGCTAGGTTCATCAAGCACTTTAATGAACTTAAAGAAGACTTCCAGGCAGATAGTCGATCCAAGAGGAAAAACTGGAAAAGCAAAGAGCCGAGATCGAGAGCCTTAAAGAGAAATGTAAGCAAATGGAGGAGGCTATATCTCACATCAAGAACATCACCCAGAGCATGCAAGCTGAGGCATCAACCAAAGCAAGCATCAAAAAGGAACCGCAGGTCGAAGACTCGGTCAACCAGTTTTGGTAATTAGCCAAATGTCCAGTAAATTTTGCCTACTCGCTGGTCTTTTTGTCAGGAAATATAGCCGCTACTTATTTCAATTTACCCTTTTCAAGTTTAATCTCAAGAAGTCTGGGTCTGCGCACCCATTTTGGACTTCCTCTCTTTTTCTTTTTTCACTCTATGTAACAGCACTCGCTACTAGCAGTTTTTTTTATAATATAAAAGTATTCGACCGCGTTAAAAAAAAAGGATCCCCTTCAATCCAATAATAAGTATGAAGCTTTTACAAACTTGAAACTCTCACAAGAGGAATCTGAAATCATATGGAGGATTGAAAGAGGTTAAGGAGAACCTTGAATAGGAAAACTTAGCTAAAAAGAGGAAAAACACAAAAAACCCCAATGAGGATCATGTTGACAAAGAAATATAAATATTATATGTGAAACAGGAAACATAGGAAAATTAATCATGCTCCAAGAAACCAACAAACATGGAAGAATAAAAAAAATTGGACTTGGATGAATAGGTGTTATCGGCCGTACTAGAGGAATTGCAAGATCAAGATCGTAGAATGGTATTGAATCCCCAATTTAATTTTCTTCATTAATGTTTTCTTAGAGTTACAAACTCCATAGATGAATCAACCCCTCCCTATAAAAGGCATGAATCTATAATTCCTCCCTATATACACAAGGACTCCCCCAGACATGTTCAAGAGGAGAAGAAGCATGGGAGGAAAACAAGACAAGAGTTAATATAGAAAGAAGGAGGATTTTTAGCCAAAGCAAGTAAGGTCACATTAATCACCAGATGTGTTCTCACCCACTCCTCCCCCTTCCAAACGAAATTCATATCCTTGAACATAAGGGGTCTTAATTGCAGAGGAAATCATGGTCCCCTAAAAGACCGAATTAAAAGGGACAAACCAAATATAGTAATCCTTAAGGAAACTAAATGCCCAAGTGAAAAAATGGACTCCCTTGTGTCCAAGTGCTAAAAAGGGAGGAAAGTAATATATCTCAATGCCATTGGACATGCAAGAGGACTGGCAGTGATTTGGAATTTGACTAAAATAGTCTTCTCCAAGTTGCTTGTGGTCCCAAGAATCCTGGCAATAATATTCCATCCCTTATGCTCTAAAGAAACTAGGTTAGTAATCGTAGTCTATGGGACTCATCCCTCCAGGGAGAAAGATTCCTTTCTCAACAATCTTCTTCAAGTCATAAATATGTTAAATTATACAAATAGGGTCAAATTTCACTGTGGACAACTCATTTTATGGAGATAATTATTGCATTTAATTCCTCTTTTCGAGAGGACCAAAATAAACCTAAATATCACTCAAAACGGATAAGGGAAAGTGTACTTATGAAGAAAAACCCACATATGCACATTTGGACAGGTTGACCCTAACAAGAAATTGGTCACCCTTGGAAGCCTATAAATATAAGTGACCTCAATTTCATTTGGAAATAACCAAGAATCTTCTTCTTCTCTTCTTCGTTGATTAGTTTGCACAGGCTTGAGGCTGGGTCGACAAAAGAAATTCACAAAGGTCTGAAATTACAGGGTCCAAAGCTTGTATCTATTTCTATGGTTTAGGGTTACAATCGTTGGCTTGACAAAGGGGATATTTGGCTGCAATCATTGGCTTGCAAGATTAAGGGAGCGACTTGAAGCTCTCAGTCACTCGCACAACTCCTCCTCCCTATGACTTGAAAGTAGGGCTAATATTTTTCAGTTGAATGTATTTGACCACATATAAGAAAAGTTGTCTCTAATATATATTGATGTTGGGAACATATTTTTGAATTTTATTGGGTTATTTTTCTGGATGATATTGTATTGGGCTCATTGTACTCTCTACTGAAAATTTTATGACAATCTAATAGAAGAATAATTTCAAAGGGTTTTTCCCCTTGTGGGGTTTTTCCTTGGTCTTTGGCCAAACCTGGTGCCTCTTATTGATGTGTTGATTGTCTCCTTTTTCATTTCATTTATTGCTCTATCTTCAATTACTGTTGATGATAGGAAAGTTTAATTGCTAATGAAAGGATTGTTATTTGAAGTATTGAAGTTTTAGAGCTAATGTGAAGGAAAAGCCCAAAAGGATTCAAGTAGCAAAGAAATCATCTTTGGAAATCTGAAGGAGCCTATCTAGTCAAGTCAAGATGTCTTCCCATTTCTTTAAGGAATGTGAGAATTTGGGTGACTCATCTAACTTTTTTGCATGGAAATTCAAGTTGGAGATAATAGGTGATAACAATTATGTTTTGGATTGCATTCGAGTAAAATTACTTGAGCCTCCAAAGAATGCTTCTGCTGCTATCAAGAACAAGCACAAGAAAGGTGAGTTAAAAGAAAAACAAATTATAGCTGATGGTTTACAAGATATTTTACTAGCATATGTTGGAAATTTGTGGAAGTCTAAGGATGTGTATGATAATATAGTTGTATGTATGATTAGATAAGATTGCTAATTGAAGTAATTGAAGTATCAGAGATAAGGTGAAGGACAAGCCCAAAATGACTCAAGAATCAAAGCAATAATATTTGGAAAGTTGAAGGAGTCTATTTAGTAAGGTCAAGATGTCTTCCCCTTTCTTTAAGGAACATGAGAAGTTGGGTGACTCATCTAACTTTGTTGCATGGAAAGTCATGTTGGAGAGCATAGCTAATAACAATGATGTTTTGGATTACGTTCGAGTAAGAGTACTTGACCCTCTAGAGAATGCTTCGGCTGCTATCAAGAACAAGCACAAGAATGGTAAGTTAAAAGAAAGAAAAAAAAAAAATATAGCTGATGATTTACAAGATAATTTTCTAACATATGTTGGAAATTTGCAAAAGTCTAAGGATATGTATGATAACATAGTTGGCATGTCTGAAGTCAACAATTTGAATGAAATCATCTCCTTGAAATATCAAATCAAAGGCACAAAGATGAACAAAGGGGAGTTTTTGCAATCCTACATTATGAGGATTTCTCGTCTTAGATATAAATTACAAAGAGTTGGGGAATCTGTGCCTGGCAGGGAATTTCTAATTGTGACTTTTAGATGTCTCCCTCCTATTTGGGAAACCTCCGTTACTACTATAAGGAAAAAACAATCTTTTTATGTCATTTGATGAGATTGTTGGAAAAGTCACTCAAGAAGAATCAAGGATGATATCAAGAGGAAGGATTCAAAAGCATGAACAGTTGCATTCATCACTCGTGACAAGAAGAAGAAGAAAGGAAAAGGAGGTCCATCAAATTAAAGAGAGCCTCATCCTCGAAATTCAAGTAGAAGGAAGGAATAATTACATATTGAATGCTTCAATTATCATAAGAGAGGCTAGTATGCTCGATATTTCCCCGAGGAAAAAAATGGACCATGCTACAAAACTAGAAGCAACAACAACAGGTTTGATGATTGAGAAATAAGAGATGATTGAATGCATGAACACAATGGAAGAGATGGAAGAAGAAGAAGAGATGATCCTAGTGACCATTAAGAAGATCATCATCCCCAAAAGAAGTCAAGGTTCTCTAGGTATGAAAGTAATGTTGCAAATAAATATGAATATACTCTTCTTTCTTCCCTCACTAGTTCTTCTCCTTCGGATTTATAGGATAATTGGTTGGTCGATAGTGGGGCCACTCATCACTTCTCTGGGTATAAGGAAGTTCTTAATAATTTGGTAGAGAGGGAGTCAAATTTGAAAATTATTCTTGGATACAACTCCACTCTTCTCATCAAAGGTTTTGGGTCCATCAAATTTCATCTAGATTTTGGGGAATCCATTTTTCTCCATAATTTAATATATGTGTTAGGTTAGAAGAAGAATTTGGTATCAATGTCCTCTTTAGAAGACAAAGGGATGAGGGTTGCCTTCATCAAGGGAAAGGTTCTTACCTGGCATGTTGGATCACCTATGATAAATGCATTTACATTGTCATCGATATTTAAAGGAATCTATAGAGTCACTGGTAGACCTCTTCTAGCATTGGTCCATGATAATAATCATCTAAGTGAGCTATGGCAATGAATATTGGTCAATCTATATTATAATTCTCTTCCGAAATTAGAGAAATTAGTCTCTGGGATTCCCAAGGTTCAAGCCCAACAAGATGGAGTATGTCTAGGTTGTGTTAGTGGAAAGAAGACAAGGGGAACAATCCCTTTAGCAAGAACAAGACAAATGGCATCCTTCATCTCATTCATTCTGACATTTTTGGTCCAATGCCTATGGATTCTATTTGTGGCCATCTCTACTACATCACCTTTATTACTGACTTCTCAAGAAAGAAATGGATATATTATTTGAAGCACAAGGATGAAGCCTTTGAAATGTTCAAGGAGTTCAAAGCTTTGATCAAAAATCAAATAGGGAAGAAAATAAAAATATTCAGGTTTGACAATGGTGAAGAATACACATCAAAGGAATTCATTGTTTTTTACAAGAAGGAAGGTATCAAGAAAGAAACAATTGTGCCCTATAATCCCGAACAAAATGGAGTGGCTAAAAGAAATAAAGGGTCCATTATAGAATTTTCATGTGCCATGCTTTATGATCAAAAGTTGCTAAAGTTCCTTTGGGGAGAAGCAACAAATGTTGTTGTATATGTTTAAAACAGGGTGCCTCATCAAACATTGGAAAACAAGACCCCCGTAGAAGTGTTCACAAATGTCAAGCCCGATGTTGGCCAACTCAGTATCTTTGCATGCCCCATATATTTTCATGTGCTGAAGGACAAAAGAAACAAAATGGAAGCCTCGGGAAGAAAATACACGTTTGTTGGGTATTGTGAAAATTCTAAAGAATTTAGAATATATATTCCTAGTCAAAGTAAGGTTGAAATTATTAAAGATGTAATGTTCGATGAAGATGTTTCCCTTGGAAAAGAAATAGACCTTCATCTGCCTCCTCCTCCTGAGAATAATGATGATATGGATATTTTAGATGGTCCTTCCATGCCTAAATCTGTGACAGACATTATTGATGGTTGCATGAAACCTATGGATCCCTTAAATCCTCCTCCATGTGATCCTCCTATCAGGAAAAGGCCACTTCGGTTCCGTGACACATTACAAGATGATGAGAAATGATATCCTGTTTAAATATCATTTAGAGAAAGGAAGAAGCCATGCAGATACCAAAGATACGTTGCAACCATGAGCACTATGATTCAATCTGAACCTCCCACCTTTGAAGAAGTTGTGAAAGAAAAAGTTTGGAAAGATGCTATGGCAGAAGAATATGAATCAATCATGAAAAATGACGTATGGGATGTTGTGTTGAAACCATAGGGGAAATATGGACGGTAACTTCAAAGTGGTTATTCAAGATCAAGTATGGAGTTGATGGTAGAATTGAGAAATATAAAGCAAGGTTCATGACCTGAGGATTCTCCCAAAAATAGGGAGAATATTATGATGATATATTTGCACCTATGGCTCGATTTACAATTGTTATCACCAAAAAATGACTACCTAGCTATTTCTAACTAGGTGGATCAAAATACACCATGTAGATTTAAGTTTACCATAGTAAAATCACTTTCACTATGGAAAATAATTTAGTAAACCAATTTTATTAAATTATTTTATGATTTAAATTAAAAAGCCCCATGATAACAATTAGATAAATCATTATTTATTTAATTTTCTCTAGTAATGATTATTAAATTATTATTTAATAATGATTTATATAATTATTTAATAACGATTTAATAATCATTCCTAGATAAAATTAAATAAATAATGATTTATTTAATTGTTCTTATGGGGTTTTTTATTAAATCATAAAATAATTTAATAAAAGTGGTTTACTAAATTATTTTCCATAGTGAAAGTGATTTTACTATGGTAAAATTAAATCTATATGGTGTATTTCGATCCACCAAGTTAGAAATGGCTAGGTGATCATTTTTTGGTGAGAACAACAACCATTCATTCGATAGTTTCCTTTGTCACAAGTCAAGGATGGACCTCCATCAGATGATTGCGAAGATTGTATTCCTCCATGGCATGTTACGTGAAGAAGTGTATGTTGAACAACCACAAGGATTTGAAGTAGAGGAATGAAAGAAACATGTTTTAAGGTTGAGGAAGGAATTGCATGGTTCGAAGAAAGCCCCTAGAGTATGGTACGTCTGTATAGATAGTTAATTGGTGAATTTGGGATTCACAAGAAGCAATGTCGATCCCAACCTATACTTCAAGGTAGTCCAAGTTATGCCATTGATTTTGGTTTTATATGTTGATTATCTATTCTCTACAAGTAGTTATCCCCTAATGATCAAGTGTAAGAGGGAGATAGACTATGAGTTCAAGATGAAGGACCTTTGACTTATGCACTACTTTCTAGGCCTTGCGATGTGGAAAAGGCCTCGTGATATTTCCCTGTGATAAGGAAAATATGTTGTGAAGCTAATGGAGATATTTGGAATGACAGCATGAAAGTCCTTTCCCACACCGATGGATATAAAATTCAAGAATTTATATGGAGAAGGTGCACGACCCATTTGGCGAATACATTCGAGTATATATAATTGATTGGGGCTCTGATGTTCCTAGTGAACACTCATCTAGACATATTATATGGAGTGAATACGTTGATTCAATTCATGAATGAGCCTCTCCATGCACATTGGATCGCTACCAAACACATTTTGATATATTTGCATGGGACGATCACACTTGGTTTAAGATATTCTGTCGGAAATGTTCAACTTCATGGATACACCGATGATGACTGGGAAGGAAATGTTATCGATGGGAAGAGTATTCTTGGATGTTAATTTAGCCCTAGATCGGCCATGATATCTTAGATGAGCAAGAACCAAAAGTTTGTAGCATTGAGTACCACAGAGGCAGAGTACATTGCTGCTAGCATGGCTAGTTGCAAAGCAGTTTGGTTAAGGAATCTCTTTGGAGAGCTATTTGAGAAGGTCCTCGACACTACAATGATATATTGTGACAATAAGTGTGGGATCCATCTGGTAGAGAATCTCATATTTCATGACAAGTCCAAGAACATAGAGATTCAATATCACTTCATTCGAGACATGGTGCAGAGTGGAGCCATTAGACTCCATCACATATGGATAGATGAGCATACTATATATATATCATCACCAAGGCTTTGTCAAAAGGGAATTTCTTGGTCTTCAGAGAGTCGCTTGGACTTACAAATGTGATCCCTCCTGATAAGGGGCATCATTGATCAAGAACATTGATCCAACTCTTCCCCCCTGTTTGAGCTCCCAGGGTGTGGAATTGAGATGGAGGGCTCCTGGGGTTGAGGGATCTCAGACAATAGGGCATCACCCCCATTTGTTACAAATAGGGTTTGAGATGTTGCTCCCTTATCTTGGTATTTGTAGAGTATACCCCAATTGGCATCATACCCACAACCTAGGCTTATTGGGATTGTCCCTCCTCGTCTCACTAATGGGTTGAGGAGGCTTGCGGGCATGTGATCTTTACCTTTTGGTAAGTTGGGTATCTCGCCCAAGATAGGATTATGATGCAAGTGTTCTACCACATGAACCTCGAAGTTCATTGATGGGAAGATCAATAAGAAATAGGATGGGTTGAGATGTGCTCCCCTATATCACATATTGGTTGATATGGGGTCGAATATGTTTATCTCCCCTGTGAGATTCTGAATTGAGATGTGCTCCTTGATGTAGTTTTAGATTGAGATATGCTCTCAGATAATGTATAGGGTGGTAGCTTTAGCCCCCAAATGATTCTTCTTATTTATATTTGAGAATTTTTCAGTAGTTAGAGTTGAGCAGAGATGGGAAATGATATGATGACAGGATGAAATGATGATCGATGGCTAGATACGGACAGGTGGAATTCTCCCTAGTTGAGAGGGAGTGTTAAATTATACAACTAGGGTAAAATTCCACTTTGGACAACTCATTTTATGGAGATTATTATTTCATTGAATTCATATTTTCGAGAGGACCAAAATCGAACTAAATATCACTCAAATCGGATAAGGGAAAGTGTACTTATGAAGGAAAACCCACATATGCACATTTAGACATGTCGACCCTAACAAGAAATTGGCCACCCTTGGAAGCCTATCAATAAAAGTGACCACAAGCTCATTTGGACATTACCAAGAACCTTCTTCTTCTCTTCCTCATTGATTGGTTCACACGGATCTCAGGCTGGGTCGAAAAAAGAATTTTGCAAAGGTATGAAATTATAGGGTTCAAAGCTTTCATATGTTTCTAAGGTTTTAGGCTACATTCGTTGGCTTGACAAAGGGAACCTTGAGCTCCAGTCCTTGGCTTGCAGGCTCAAGGGAGTGACTAGAAGATCTTAGTTTTTCGCACAACTCCTACTCCCTACGACTAGAAATTAGGCCTAATATTTGACAGTTGACCACAGTCGATCACATACAGGAAAAGTTGTCTCTAATATATATTGATTTTGGGAACATATTTCTAAATGTTATTGGGTTATTTTGCTAGATGATATTGTATTGGGCTCATTGTACTCTCTACTGAACATTTTATGACAATCTAATAGAAGAATAATTTCAAAGGGTTTTCCCCCTTGTGAGGTTTTTCCCTAGTCTTTGACCAAACCTGGTGTCTCTTGTTGATGTGTTGATTGTCTCCTTTGTCATTGAATTTATTTTTCTATCTTCAATTATTGTTGATGATTGGAAAGATTAATTGCTATCTAAAGGATTACTAATTGAAGTTTTTAATTGGGCTAATGTAATTGATACAGCATAAACAATATGAAAATTTAACAAAACCTACATCAAGGGGAAATGTGTATCATAGGTGGGGATTTCAATTTTCAATATGGTCACTTCCTTGGAGGAGAAAAAAAGGTGGCTTGAGAAGGCTAGAAGTTGATGCACATTTCTTCAAGGACATCATTAAAGGGATGAAAACCATAGATGTTGAAACGATCAATGGAATATACACTTAGAATAATGATAAGGGGGGTAAGAATCAAAATTTATGCCACTTAGATAGATTTTTGGTCTTTGATACCTTATTGGAAAAAAGATACTTTTATAAGCATTTATTCTCCCTAGCACAAGTTGGGGTCATTAGACTATCTCCCTTGAAGTAGACCTCAATTTGTCCCCAAGATTTAGCCCTTCAGATTTGAGGGTTTTTGGCTCTTAAATCTCACCTTCATTGAGAAAGAAAAGATCTCATGGTAGGAATTGTAAAATCCAAGCTTCTCATCAATGTACAACTTTCAACAAAAAATTAAACTCCTCAAAATGAAAATAAAAAAATGGAATTATGAAGAGTTTGGAAACATTTTTAGGACAAACTCCAGTTAGAAGCACAAATGAAATTGTACCAACACCAAATAATACTCGAATATTGATATGATACTATGGCACAGTAAGAGGGAGAAATATTAGAAAAAAATGGAAGATAGCAGGAAGAAGGAAGAGATACTATGAAGCAAAAGTCAATGATCAACTAGCTTTAGGAAGGGAACAAAAAAACTTGTTTATTCCATAAATCCATGCTCAAGCACTACCACCACAAATGAATATTCTCCCTTGTGAACTCAGCAGGGCAAAGGTTAACAAACCATAAAGACTTCGAGAAAGAGCTTACTAGTTTTTACTATCATCTACTAAAAGAGACATCTCCTAACTGTCTCCTGGAAATCGAAAAAATATTTAACATATACCTCATTTATTCATGGAGGAGCATAATGCATCCCTCATAAGAAAGATCACTATTCAAGAGGTGGAAGAAGTCATTATGAATTTACCCAAGAATAAAGCACTAGGGCATAATCGATTTACTTCAGACTTCTTCCAAGCTTGTTTGTCTTTTATGGTAGAAAAAATTCTAGCTTTGGTAGAAGAGTCAAGGACAATCCACTCCATGTTGTTGCCCCTTAATGCAACAATTTTTACTTTTGTCCCTAAATCATCCCAATCAAGTGATCCATTTGGGTTTATGTCCATTGCATTGTACCATGTGATTTATAAAATCCTCTCCAAAGTTATTGCCAACAAGATTAAGCCCTTGCTCCCCTGACCGTCTCCAAAGAGTATTATGGTTATGTGGAAGGTCGATAGATTCTCGATGGAATTGTGGCCACCCATGATCTGATCCACTCCATGAAAAAACTCAAAAATTTAGGTGTGGTTAATAAGCTCAATTTCTCTAAAGATTTTAACGAGTTCAATTGGTCTTTTATTTTTCATGTTCTACAAGATTTTGGATAATCTGAAGAATGAATTGAGTGGATTGCCTCCTTGTCCCCTTTTTTCTCCATCCTATTCAAAGGATCTCCCTTTTCCACATTCAACACTTCAAGAGGTATACAGCAAGGGGATCCTCTTTCTCACTTTCTTTTTGTTCTATTTTTTTAAGGTTTAGGGTGTTAAATGAAAGTAGCCATGCTCCATAATAATGTAAAAGGTATTTAGTTGAAAAATTTCATCGATCCCATCACCCACTAGTGGTTTGTTGATGATACATTATTAAATGTATTACCTATCGTTCGAGAGGAAAAAAAACCAAGAATATTTTAGATGATTTTATGTTAGCCTTAGGCACCTCATTCAACCACTCTAAATCAAAAATATTTTTCTTCAACACCCATCCTAGCATTCAAGCCCGCCATACATTCATCCTAGGTTTTTAGAGATCCTTCCTCTCGGTGATCTACCTCGGAGCTCATCTAATTGACAACACTCTAAAAACCATTCATTGGAATAATGTTCTTGATAAGATAGCCCCAAAACTAGACAACTAGACCTTTAGCTCTTCTTAAATCTGCCTTTCAAGCTCTTCCAATATATAGGGTATTTGTATTATTTGCGCCCAATGGTGTCCTTCACTCCATTGGTAATTTATTGTGTTCTTTCCTATGGAATGGAGTGACTCGATATTGTAAATGGGCCCTGGTAGTGTGTGATATGATCTTCTTTCTCAAACAATGAGGCCTAGTTCTAAGAGATCTAGAGATGCTCAAAAACATTATGGGTGCCAAACTCTGGTGGAGATGGATCCAATAGGGAAAATATCTTTGGAAAACCATTTGGAATGGAAAATAAATTCAAGGCCTAAGCATGGTCTCCAAGGTTCAAAGAAGACACAACACTTTGGGCTCTGTAATAAGGAACCTAGCTCACAAGAACAACTCACTAGTACAACAAACTATGAGAAACTACAAATCATGGTGTACCTAGATTCTGGGGTGAATAATTGTAGTAAATACAAAATTTAGCCTCACAGGAACAATACACTCATCTAGAAGAATTTATGGAAAGCAAACACTACACTCAAGTTGCCTAGTACTAGAAATCTTCGGAAGGAAACTTCACTTGGTGCTCATGGAAAACCAATGAAGATTGAGACTTTGAATTTCCTTAGAGCGAATGATCTCTCCTTGAATAAATCCTTAATCAAAGGAAAATTTCAATTCACAAAGGAGAATACAAGTTAATAAGGGGTTATAAATGGCTAGGAACTTCTTTGTCAATGAGTCTTACTTCCTTGCCTCTGATTTTGACCAACTACCTAAAGAAGAATATGGAATTGTAATTGGAAACAAAAAATGAGGTCTAAGGTGGCACGTTTCATTTGGATGTTAACCAAGAAAGGAACATTAATGTGGGATCATATATAATGTATGTAGAAAATATGTGTAGGTTAACCCGATAATGCAATATAAATCAAAGAAAAATACTATAACCTGCTTCTACTATCAATTTGCAGAAGCTTAAAGATCGATTTGAACAATATAATCAGAAGAAGAAGAATCAATGCCACAATACACATGAAAATACTTTGGGGAAAGCCTCAACTAAAAACTCCACACTATTGTATTATCATACAGGTGGAAATACATAGGAATTATACAAAGCCTTAGCTCTCACAACTAGCGAGCTCTTAGTACAATCCTCACAGATGCTCACAGGAAATCTTGGCTTCTCTCTAGCCTTCCTCTCTACCCTCCAAGCTCCTATTTCCTTGCATTGTTCCTTGTGGATGATTCTCCTGTTACCAAGTGGATGATCTCCTCCAAAACTGCACAATTCTCAAGGATTAAATCCTTGACTTCATGCATGAGTTTTCTCTTTGAGAAAACACATGCAACTAATAATAAAATGTCCTTGACTTTAATCTCAACCGGGTCTTTCTCATAATAGACATGCATGAGTTTCTGATGAGGGAATCTTCAGTTAATTGGAGTAGCATTAGTTGAGTGCATGCATGCATCAACTAGCTATTAACTCACTATTAGTTCCTCAAACAGTTTGGAACTAATTTAACTGGACTTAACTCAATAAACTGAGTTAAATAATTACAACTCAAATATAACTCAATCTTATCTCCTTAATTTAAGGGATAACTCTTGCATGACTTCATAAAGACTTCTAACTTGAATTTCTCCAACTAATTAATTTAAAATAAATTAATTAATTATTTCCAAGTAGTTGTTAAGACTAAATTCGATTTTAATTCACAATTTAATTCAAGGAAAAATTAAATTGGAATATTCTTGTTGCCACATTTCAACACTCCCTCTCAATAAGAAAGGGATTATCTGCCACCCCAATCCTGTCTCTATGGAACTCGAATTTACACTTTGACAATGCCTTTGTCAAAATGTCAGAATCTTGCTCCTTTGTCAAAATATACTACAGCAACATGATCCTCTTGACCTGTGAAAAGCCACGGGCAACAAATCTTGCCTTATGCTTCTCCACACTACCATCAGCAGCTTGCTTTACCTTGTAAAGCCAACGGGAACTCACAACTTACTTGTTCTCTGGTCTTGGAACCACGTCCCAAACACTGTTATGAATTATGGAGTCATACTCCTCCACCATAGCATCAACCCAAATCGGTTGTTGCACTACTTCCTCAAAGGAAGATGGATTAGTCTCAAGACATTCCCAAACAAGGGCCATGTATCTAGTGTACCTCTCAGGTGACCTCCTCTGTCTGCGCTGAGAAGATGGTGCTCCCACATTCTCTCTCACATCCTCCAACAATCTGTCAGCTTCTCTTGTGCGCTTCCATCCATCTCTGGAAGACTCTGCTTGAGTGGATGTCTCCACTACTGGAACCTCTGCATGCAGCTGCTCTGCATCAGTCTGAGGCTCATCCTCCTTAGGAACCAACAGTTCCTCCACAACTTGTAGTTGGAGCTCGCTCTCAAGGGAAACTCGCATGACCTGCTACTCATCAAAATTGAGATCTCTGTGAACCACTGTCCTCCGACTGGTAGGTAAGTACACCCAATAGTTGTGAGGTGTATCAGTGTACCCCACAAGTATCCCCAACTCTGTTTTCGGCTCAAGCTTCTTCTGTGCATCCTTTGTCACATGGAAATATATCGATGAGCCAAAGATCCTGAAGTGACCCACATCTAGTCTCTTACCGCAGAAAGCTTCCTCTGGTGTCTTCATCCAAATTATGCGATGTGGACTTCTATTATGCAAACAGACCGTACTGTTGCATGCCTCAACCCACAAAGTGGTAGGCCTTTGTCATGCAGCATTGCTCGTGCTACCCCTACAATAGTTCTATTCTTCCTCTCAACCACCCCATTCTGTTGTGGGTTATGAGGTGTTGTCAACTCTTGTTTAATTCCATCCACTACACAGAAGTCCTTAAACTCTTGAGATACATATTCTCCACCGTTGTTGCTTCTCAAGGCCTTGATCTTCTTCCTTGACTCTTTCTCAACCAAAGATTTGAACTCACAAAACTTTGTGAAATTTTGATCCTTCTGCATGAAATAAATCCAACATTTATGAGAATAGTCATCAATGAAAATCACATAATACCTTTGCTTCACTGTGGATGTCGTTGAGAATGGTACACACAAATCCATATGAACTCATTCTAAGATAGCCTCTGCTCGACTGTCTTGATCATGAAAGGAAGACTTGGTGTACTTTCCCAAGGTACAACCTTTGCATGTGTCAACTTGCTCAAGTTTACCTTTGGGAAGTCCTGTAGATATCTGTTGCATTATCTTCAAAGCCCCATGATGCAAATGGCCCAACCACCTGTCATAACTCACTAATGTCTTGGCTTTGCACCAATTATGATTTCGTACTCAATGCTGCACAATCATCTACCTCTAGTTTATAGAGTTTCTTCGTCTGAATCCCTATTCTCTTGGTCTGACCTGTGGCTATGTGTCTTAGGAACACCTTTCCTTTATTGAATACAACATTGTAGCCTTTGTCCTCCAACATCACAACTGATACCAAGTTCTTCTTCAATCCAGGCACATACATCACATCTGACAAGGTGAGAGGAGCTCCATGCTCCCTCTGAAAAGCAACCGTGCCCACTCCTGAAACACTATACATTTCGTCATCACCCATCTCTATGCACATCTTGAGGTCTTTCTCCTCCAAGGCACTGAATAATTTTTTATCACCAGTCATGTGGAATGAGGCTCCACTATCAAGATACCAGACACAACCCATCATCGATGACACCATGCATGCGATGAGGGTAAAGTCCATTTCAAACTAAGAGGCTAATGCCTCACCTTCCGATCCTTCCGAGGATCCCTTCTTGGACTTCTTCGATGGGAAATTAGTCTTATAATTTCCCATCTTGTGACAATTAAAGCATCTTACTTTAGACATGTCACCCTTCTTACCTCCATGAGAAAAATTCGATTTGAAATGGGAATCCTTCCCTTTCCATTTCCTTGCCTTACTTGCTAAGGCTATATTTTCTTCATCATCATTCTTGGATGAAGAACCATCTCGTGTGCTCCTCCTGATCTCCTCCTGCATAAGATCCGACCATAGTCATTCCCAATCCGGCAGTTTCTCCCTTCCATTCACAGAGTCCTGGTAGCTATTCCAACTCTTTGGAAGGCCAAGGAGAGCGAGGCTCACCATATCATCATCGACAGTAGTTATTCCCACACTGCTAAGCTCATCTTTGCAGGTGGTGAGCTTGTTCAGATACGTGGAAATAGTATCACCCTTCTCCATCTTGATTATTCGAAGCTTATCCTTGAGCGCCAATTTCCTCTGGTCGCTACTGTTTTGGTAGAGGTATTTCAATGTCTTCCACATTTAAAATGAAATATCCTTCCCATGGAGACTCGAGACAATATGGTGTTGAACTCCCTCAAGGATAATCCATCTCGCCTTCACTGCACACTTCTTCCACTCAGCCAACTCTTTTGCATTAGTTGAAGCTGGCTTTTAGATTTCTTGATCAATGAATTCCTTCAAGCCATTGTCTTCTAATACAACCTCCATTCTATCTTTCCATGCTATGTAATTCGAGCTACCATCCAAGGCATACTTTAGTCTCAAGCCATAGAATGCCATTGGCCAACCTTGAAGTATGATATGAATTTGATTTGCACCTGTAACCCCGAACTTCAAACTTTGAATTCTCTTCTCAGTATAGTATTCACAACTTCGATACCATGTAGAAATTCTCTACAAATCCACCCGTGATACCATATAGAAAATCTATGTAGCTTAACCCGATAATGAAATATAAATCAAAGCAAAATACTATAACCTACTTCTACTATCAATTTGCGGAAGCTTAAAGATCGAGCTGAAAAATATAACCAGAAGAAGAAGAATCAATGGCACAATACACATGAAAATACTTTGGGGAAAGCCTCAGCTAAAAACCCCACACTATTTTATTATCATACAGGTGGAAATACATAGGAATTATACAAAGCCTTAGCTCTCACAGCTAGCCATCTCTCAGTACAATCCTCACAAATGCTCATAGGAAATCTTGGCTTCTCTCCTGCCTTCCTCTCTGCCCTCCAAGCTCCTATTTCCTTGCGACGTTCCTTGTGGATGATTCTCCTGTTACCAAGTGGATGATCTCCTCCAAAACTGCACAATCCTCAAGGATTAAATCCTTGACTGGATGCATGAGTTTTCTCTTTGAGAAAACACATGCAACTGATAGTACACTATCCTTGACTTTAATCTCAACTGGGTCTTTCTCAGAATAGACATGCATGATTTTCTGATGAGGGAATATTCAGTTAACTGTAGTAGCAATAGTTGAGTGCATGCATGCATCAACTAACTGTTAACTCACTATTAGTTCCTCAAACAGTTTGGAACTAATTTAACTGGACTTAACTCAGTAAACTGAGTTAACTAATTATAACTCAAATATAACTCAATCTTGTCTCCTTAATTTAAGGGATAACTCTTGCATGACTTCAAAAAGACTTCTATATTGAATTTCTCCAACTAATTAATTTAAAATAAATTAATTAATTATTTCCAAGTAGCTGCTAAGACTAAATTCGATTTTAATTCACAATTTAATTCAAGGAAAAATTAAATTGGAATATTCTTGTTGCCACATTTCAACAATGTAGGGGCTTTAATGTTTCTTCTTACTATTACCTATGTAATAATAACCAAGAGACAACAAATCACATTCTCAACAACTTCCCAATTGTAGAGGAGAAATGGAACAAAATTGCCACACCCTTCAATCAGACTGATCACTGCTACTTAGATATTTTGGAAATAATAATATTTTCCTGACGTTCTCTAGCCTTCAACAATATCATCATAAACAGATCATGGAACCTTTCCCTAGGCTTCATGTTTTGGTCTTATGGAAAGAAAGAAATAATTGAATCTTCAAATTAACGTATATTGAAGCAGAAGTTATATGGAAGAAAGCACTCAAGAACATAAGAGAAACTACACTACATGTCCAATCGTCATTGGAGCATTGGTATATTTCCCTTAATGAATCTCCCACCTTTTGAAACCTCTCTATCCCTTTCTCCTTTCCCACCAATTCCTCACCCCCTAAACAAATTTCTGTTGTCAACATCCTAGTTCTTCACTCTCTTGGGTTTCATCAAATTTAACTTCGATGGTCCTAAAAAGGAAACATTGCAATCTCCAACCATGGTAGAATATTTAGAGATCATAGGGGAAATCCAATCTATGTTATAGTGGGACAGATGGGATTCAATAGTAATACTACAATAGAGCTTTTTGTGCTTACAATGGGACTACATACAATGATATATGAAGGATTTAACAAAGTGAAAGTAGTAGGAGATTCTCATGTTGTAATATAAATCCTAAAGAGGCTTTTAAATGTATTCACATCATAAATAATTTCATCCAAATGGAAGCTTAAAAATTTCCTCCAAAGGATTGCCATGTTTTTGACCCATATCTCTCTAATTATATCCTCTCATATCTCGTGAACAGGCCACAAGGTAGTTGACTACTTATCCAATCTGGGCTACTACAACTCAGATTTATCCATTTATTCTCACTGGGATATGATTCACTCATCTTCCCTCTTTTTTTTTGTATGTCAAGTTGTTTGTGTTCTTCTAGGATTGACTTGTGGCTTGAGAAACCATGACACAGGGGCATCTAAGCCGTCAAACTCACCCGAGGATCACACCTGACCTAAGCCACACCAGCACTAAGTTGACTAGATTTTAGCATGTCTCCTCCCCCTAGCACGAGAACAACAACCTCTATGAGGTTTGATCCTAAGTCGCCTTTCTAAAGAGGCCCATCCTCAACTGGTTGTGTTAGTGGGACTTGACACTCCTCTTCCCTCTAAAATGAATGCAAAGATCTTATTGATAAATATCTAGAGTGGGCATCTTCTTATGCATAGAAGTTTACATCACACACCCCTAACTAGGGTGTCTCTTTGAACAAGCATTTGAGAGGGGAGGGGTAATTTACCTTTCATTGTCACCCCACCCCACAGGAAGGAGAGACAAATCCATCCCGCCCTCCATTTGGCTATAACATTTAATTCCCTTGCATTATATGGTACACAATTTACCCATGCCTTTGGTCACCTTGAATGCGGAGAAGATGAAAACCATCCTTACATTGTTGTTTGCGCTGAGACTAATCATTACTATTCTAATACAAAGAAGGGGGAAACTTGCCACCATGATTTTGAATTTTCCACCTAGAGCTATTGTTTGTTCATTGTGGGGAGGGGAAGGCCTAGGTTCTCCTAATGTGGCCTTTCTTATGCTCAATAATTTTGTAAAGAGTTCAATAAAATATCTATGGAAGGGTGGCTTCATATTTTGTTGGCAACATAGGCTCTATTGGCTCATGGTTGTTGATGGTTTGTGGTTCATTAGGCATAGTTGGGGGCTCGGGCTCTTATTTCCACCACTTCAACATTCTCTCGATCTCAATGGCATTGAGAGTCAGGTATATTTCTTTACATTTCAGGCCTAGTCTCCATCCTATAGCTTGTCGCAACTTTGTAGGAGCTCAAGTGTTATTTTTTTTTCACAATCTTACAATTTTTATATGATATTTAGCATTATGTATCTTTGTTTCTTTCAGTGCAAGCTATCTCCTTGAGTCTTGGTTTGTTTAAGAATAGTTCTAGCCTTTCCCAATGTGATGGGCCTTTTATAGTTGAGCCTAGGCCAAGCACAATCACCATTACTGATGATTTAACTGGATTTCTTGATAGATTCATCTACTTCTCATTTGTAAATCCGACACCTCCCATTTGTGCCTATAAACTACACCTCATTACCTTTGTTTCATTAATTTTTCTACTCACTTATTCCCTCTTAGAAAAATTGGATAAGATTATTCTACCATGGTGCACTTTCATTGCTCTATTTGTTGCTTGTTGTCATTGTGTCACCTTCAACATGCCTCATTAACATATGAGAAGCAAGTGTGAATCCTCTAGCAAAGACGAGGGGAGCTCAGAAAAACCACTTTTGATCTAAAACTAAAATGTTGATGTAATATGACCACACCCCTAAGAACATTCAATTTGTTGTGGATGCAATGACAGAAAGAAACAAGCACACTGCCAAGGACAAGGATGAATCTAAAAGCAATCTTTCTCTTCATATTAGCATCACTCAAGTGGATATCTGAGAGATGTTCCTTGAACATAAGGACATAGCACTTTGACTAGCGTGATTTTAGGTTCTCCTATCCAATGGAAAGGCCCTTACTTGCTGATTCAACCTCTACCTAATTTGTTTCATGTCACTTCTTTTTTCTTGTTGCAACATTTTCATTTGGGTTCTGAGACTCATAGTTTTCATGGATTTGGAGCAACATGGCTACCATTTTGATATCTATATCTATATATATATATATATATATATATATATATATATATATATATATATATATATATATATATATATATATATATATATATATATATATCTGTGTGTGTGCACTTGCAAATTAATACTAGGTATTATATCAAGACATGGTATAATCATTGCTTTTATGTGCTTTATGTTAAATTTTGGACAAAAGAACTATTCTTCCAACACTAGCCTAGTTTCCCTAGTGACAAACCACAATTGGAACTTATATGTTGTACATGTTATTACCTAAAAGATCAATAGAACACTAAGCTTACAAAAAAAAAGTGTCATATGAAATGAGTTATATTTTTTTGGGCATGTGGTATTGATACGCTAATGTATTGGTCCATAGTATTATAACAAAGCCTATTTACACATTAAGGATCTCGATGATAAAATGGGGGTAAATATCCATGGTTAAGAATCTTGTTACATGTTTTAAATGTATATATCTTTAACTTATATATTAATTCCTTTTATAATTAATAATAATAATAATTTCAAATAAAGTTAAAATTTAGTTAATTTTTATGATTGTTTTTTTTTAATTTTAGCAACATGAAATGTTTTGATGCTTATCATGGATTCATGTCTATTGAACATTGCTGGAAGGATAGTTCTTAAATATTTCTTGCAAGCTCTCCTAATATATAGGATATTTATATTAGTTGTCCCTAAAGGTGTCCTTTACTCCATCCTTAATTTATTATGTTCCTTCTTATGGAGCGGAGCGAATCAAGAGGATAAATGGGTCTTGGTAGTGTGGGATAATATTTTCTTGCCCAAAAAATGAGGAGGCCTAGGTCTACGAGATCCAGAGATGTGAAACAACATTCTCAGGTCCCAATAGTGCCAGTTGGAGAGAAAAGTAAAGTATTAGTATAGTATAAGATAATATAAGAAACACCACCGAATAAGGGTGCCAAACTATGGTGGAGATGGATCCAAGAGGGAAAAAATATTTGGAAATACACTCAAGTCCTAAGCATGGTCTCCAAGATTCGTAGAAGACACAACACTTTGGGCTTTGCAATATGGAACTTGGATGACAAGAACAAATCACTAATACAACAAAAATACTTATGGGAAACTATAAAAGGTGGTGCAGCTAGATTTTGGGATGAATCATGGTAGCAAATGCCAGAGTTAGCTTCACAGTAACACTCAACTTGAATAATTTATGAAAAGCAAATGCTACACTCAAATCGCTCAATACTAAAAATTCTAGGAAGGAAACTCCACTCTGTGCTCATGGAAAACCAATGAAGACTGAGATTTTGAATTTCCTCAAAGTGAATGGTGCCTCTTTGAAGAAATAATTAACTAAAGGAAAATTCCAATTCACAATGGAGCAGACAAGTTAATATGGGGTTATAAACTAACTGGAAACCTCTCTGTCAAAAAGGCTTACTTCCTTGCATTTGATTTTGACCAACTCCCTAAAGGAAAAAGCCAAGATTGTATTTGGCAACAAAAAATGTGGCCTAAGGTGGTGCATTTCCTTTAGATGATAGCTTATAAAAGAATGTTAATGTGGAATCACATATAGTGCAATGGATTTAAAGGCCCATATTATTATTACCTATGAAAGAATAACCAAAATGTAATGGATCACATTCTCAATAAATCCCCATTTGTAGAGGAGCAATGGAAAAAACTTGGCACAACCTTTAAGAAAACCAATTGCTGCTACTTGATATTTCAGAAACAATATCTTATTAGTGTTTTATAGCCTTCAAAAATATCATCCTAAATAGGTCATAGACTCTTGCACCGAGATTTATTATCTAGTCTTATGGAAAGAAAGAAACAATTGCATATTTAAAGGAACTTATATGGAAGAAGAAGTTGTATGGAAGAAAACACTCAAGAGCATAAGAGAAATTATGCTACAAGTCCATTGGTCATTGGAGTATTTGTCTCTTTCCCCTAATGAATCTCCCATCTTCCAAAACCTTTTTCTCCTCCCCCCCCCCTTCTTTTCCACTGAATCCTCATCTCTTGACCAAATTTCTCTTCTCGACGTCATGGTTTTTACCTTCATCGGGGTTCATCAAATTTAACTTCGATGGTGCCTCAAAAGAAAACCCTACAATCTCCAACTATGGTGAAATCTTTAGAGATCACAAGGGAAATCCAATCTATGTTATAATGGGACAAATAGGAATCAATAGTAATAATGCAACTGGGATTTTTGTGCTTAAAATGGGCTACAGACAATAATATGTAGAGGATTTAATAAAGTGCAAGTGGAAGGGGATTCTCATATTGTAATATCAATCCTAAACATGCTTTTAAATGGATCCACATAAGAAATAATAGAAATTTTCCTCCAAAGAATTGCCATGTTTTTGTCCCATATCTCTTTAATTTTACGCTCTCATATCTGGTGAACAGGTCACAAGGTAAGCTAACTACTTAGCCAATTTGGACTACTCCAACTTAGATCTTTCCATTTCTTCTCCCTAGGAAATGATTCACTCCCCTTCCCTCTTAAATTGATTTAGGTGGATATTGGTGGCCACCCACCAATTCCACTTGGACCCCCACCATTGTTTCTTTCAGTTTTATAGTTTCCTTATTAGGAGCACAATTTACTATTTTTGGCAGTTTTTCGGGTCTTGAACTTCCAGAGCTGTTTTGAGGCCGTAAACGACGTTTTTTTGGGAAAAATAGGTGCAACATGGGTCCATGGATCAATATTACTCATCCCAAAGTTGTAGTCCTCAGATATATCTTTCTAACGAGGTATTGTACGCATCAAACAAAGATTGTATGCCAAAGTTACGACCCTAGGAAGTTGATGTACCAATTTACCCAAAATGGGGCCCATAGTTTGGCGCTTCATCTCCTAGGGTTAGGGTTTTGGATGTTCAGGGTTTTTCATTGTTTCTCAACAATAAATAGGCCTTCGAGCCTCATTCTAAGCTACCATCGCGAGATAAGCTACTATCGCCCGAGCTAGTTTATTTCCATTTTTATTTGTAAGCATATTTCAGTATTTTACATTAATGAAATGAAGTATTATTTATGTTGTCTTTGTATTTATGATTATCTTTGTAATTTTTTGTGTTTCTGTTTAAATCCAGATCATTGGCATCAGAGTAGTCTGCTCTTTCTCTATTTTTCTTTGCATGTCCCCAATGAGGTCGGGATATAAGGAGTTAGGGCTTGAACTGGTTGAACTGGTTGAACCTTTACAAGACAAACCTTGCAAATCCCGAAGGCCTCCCATGGCAGATGAAAAGAAAGACGAGGGGGTAGGAGATCCTATTAAAATCTTGCTCGAAGAGGCCCTCGAGTCACCTCTACTAAAATCTCGTCCTTGGTGAAGCCACCCAATGGTGTATAGTTGTGGAGGTGTTGTGGTCGGTAAGCCCAGCTGCTTCATGAGCCAAAAGAAACTCATTTCAGTAGAGGTCATGAAGCAGCTGGGCTTACCGACCACAACACCTCCACAACTGTACACCATTGGGTGGCTTCACCAAGGACGAGATCTTCAAGTGAGCCAGTAGTGTCGCCTTCCATACAACATCAAGCCCTTCATAGATGAGGTATTGTGTGACGTTGCTCCCCTTGATGTTTGTGATGTATTATTAGGCCAACCATACTTGTGGAAGAGACATTCTGTATATGAGTCAAGGCCTCATGTTGTTATTGTTACTTTGGGAAATAAGTTGTACAAGATACCGGAGGTACCACCACCTACTACCATCTCCTGGGTTAATGCAAAACAATGCAGTAAGCTCATTTCCAAAATCAAGAAATTTGTTTTCCTGATGATACGCCCTCAAGGAAAGAAGAAGACGACGACCATGAACTCCAGTCACGGCCCCTCCACACGACAACTATAGATGGACAAGGTCATGGAAGAGTACGATGACATCTTCACCTTCCCCGTAGGGGTTCCTCTGCATTTTCAGGTCAAGCACTCCATCGATCTGACCCCAGGTGTGTCGCTGCCTAATGGACCAATCTATCGGCACTTTGTTCTGGAGAACGATGAAATCAAGAGGCAGATTCAGGAGCTGCTGCAAAAAGGTCACATCTGACTGATTTCACCACCCTGTGGAAGCCCAATCGTGTTGGTACAGAAGAAGGATGGGACTTGGAGACTCTGTATTGCCTATCAGGTGCTGAACAAGATCACTGTTCGGAATAGGTACCCAATTCCACAGATTGATGACCTTATGGACCAACTGAAGGGGGAAATATTTCAGCAAGATCGATTTGAAGTCAGGATATCACTAGGTACCAATCGAACCCTCCGATGTGTGGAAGACTTCCTTCAAAGCTAAGGAGAGCCTTTTCGAATGGTTGGTTATGCCTTTCGGGTTGACAAATGCTCCTACAACCTTCACAAGGCTAATGGATGACATTTTGCGCCCTTTCACCAACTCATTTGTAGTGGTATACTTGGACGACATCTTGATCTTTAGCTAGAGTTGGGAAGAGCACCTCCACCACATGCGACAGGTTCTCCAAACTGCGACAACACAAGTTATGTGCCAATTTGGAGAAATGCACTTTTGGCATGACCCAAGTTCAGTATTTGGGATACATTATTGATGAATAGGGGGTGCATGTGGATCCAGCCAAGATCCAAGTCATTCGGGATTGGCCATCTCCAACCACTCTGACAAAGCTCTGCTACTTTCTGGGTCTTGCCTACTTCTACCGCAGGTTGGTTCGTGTGGGATTTTTCATATCACTTGGCCCTTGAGTTTAAGTCACCAAGGGAGGAGTGAAAGAAAATTCTTTTGATCTGAATCTCAACAGAAGACATTCCATAGTTGAAACATCGCCTCTGCTCGGCACCAGTGATCACATTACCAGACTTGCAACGACCATTTGAGATTGATACAGATGCCTCTACTATGTTATTGAGGCAGTCCTTAATCAACACGGGCATCAATGGCATATCACAGTGGGACACTTTCAGACACAGTCCGGAAGTATCCCAATTATGACAAAGAGATGTATTGCATTGTGCAGGCCTGCCGACAATGGAAGAATTACATTTTTGGGAAGGAAATGGTCATCCACACAGAC